>CM076574.1:385679884-385840374 GCA_034641835.2 Pinus albicaulis
ACTACCTCTGGCTATAACTAATGCTCTAAGAGGTGAAGACCACATCTCCAGCTGCACTGTATCTATGACGGTGTAAGATGCCCCACCAACTGTGTACCAACTCATCACCTCTCTCCAATCCAACCCTTAACTAAATCCAATGCTGATCCTGCTCTCCTGAAACCGGGATGGGATGCTGAAGAAATGTCGATCTGTGCCCCCGCCAACTGGAATCTGTATCATCTGTCATGTCTAAGGGCCCCTGCTCCGTTGTGCTCCCTATGAAGAGTATCGTACCATCAAGAGGGTACCAACTCATCATCTCCCACCAATCCATCCTCGAAGAAGAATGCAATGTAGCAACAATTGCACATGGAACACACCTGGAGTGTTGTCGCCAGCCCATAATCAGTTCACACTGCTTTGCCCTGTCTGCCAACGAAAGCTGCCTGTAGAAGAAAGCCCCTCTCTCTATAATGGGCCAAAGTGGGCAAGATATGCTGCAAGCCCCATCGATGTACTCCTGGAGAGTGCTACTCACTGAAAGCACTGCAGCTCTGCCGACTGCATGTACATCTATCTGCACCTCATGAATGTGTCGGTCCAAAGATGGATGCTCCACCATCTCCAGCAACTCATCCCTCTCATCGGGAATGTAATGCTCCTGCTGTCCCCTAGCCCCCTGCAGAACTATCCCATCAACCTCCAACATCTCTAGAGGATATGGATCTGCAACTGCTATCACCGTGCTCGGTGTCTGTGCATCTGACTGCTCCTCCTTAGTGGCTGACCTCAAGGTTAGCTGTATATCCATCATACACTCGATGTGAGCCTCCATCTGGCTCTCCCCCAAGGGACTATCATGCATGATGTGCATAGTATCCTCCTCTGCTGACTCAGGGTCCATCATATGCTGCTCTGGATGAATCGTCACAAGTGACTCATCACCCAGAGTCTCTCCTGTAGAGTCCCCCGACTGCTCACCCTACACACTGGAATATAGCTTCGGCCTACTGTCATCATCTCTACTTGACTGCTCTTGCTCCCCAGAAGCATCCGCATCTGATCCCATGAACTCACCTGAAGAAGAGTCCTCATCCTGGCATACAGAAGGAACGTCTACCTGCTCTACCTCTGCCACCTCATCTGCATCTCTCAAACATGAGTGATCAGGCCCCCAAGGTTCTTTGCAAATGAAGCAAAGTCCCTTCCTCCTCAGCTCATTTCTGCTGCCTAATCCACCGAACTGGAGCAACTCCTCCCTGGTCAATTGTCTCCTGAAAAGCTCAATGTTCTGCTCAACTAGCCCTTGGGCTGACTCATAAGCAGCATGTGAGACCAACTGCTCTCTCCTCCAAATGCTCAACAACCTAGTCTGCAGCTCTTGACAAATGGCATCACGGTCTTCCATACATGACGACAGGATGGACTGCATGTGAGCTATGGCTATGTCAGAATGATGTCTCCTAATGCTGAAGAAGCATTGGAACATCCGCAGAATCAAGCCATCACACTCAAGATCGATCATGACCTCATAAGTCCGGGTCATGGCCATGGCTTCTAAGACCTTAAGCTTTCTCCCTAATGTAGAGTCTGCACAGTTGTATAAATCTCGAAAGGTTCCTACTATCAATCTGAAAATTCTTTTCATAATGTCATCATTGTAGGGAGGGAAGGGTGCTGTTATCCTCAAAATATCACTGAAACAAAAGGCAACTATAATCTTGACTTTCTCACTTGGGTGTTCCAAGAATCTAGCTTGTACCAATGCAAGCATAGATGGCTCCAAAGCCCAATTTAAACTCCAATAAGATTGCTCTACCTTTGAAAGGCAGGATTCCAGTTTTTCTAACACGGGAAAGTCATTTTCTAATCTTCCACTCTTTAAGTCCATCCCAAGTGCATAAAGCCAATTTCCCACTTCTTCCTCCTTTTGTAAATTCCTCAGATGCCTTTGTTGGAGCAAATTATGTACCTTCTTGGAGAAGGGTCTGCTGTTTTGTTTTGTTTTCTGGTCTTTTGATGCATGGTGGTTCAAGGAACCAATTTTTATTCTTCTCAAGCTGTTTAGGAATCCCTCCATGGTTCAACCAATGATATGATCACTATTTTTCCGAGTTTATTGTGTTTCTTAACAAACAATTGTTTGTAAAAATTGTCCTCCTTATTTTCAAGAAATTATTTGAGCCAAACATTTCAGGGATACACTGCTGTAAGCATGAGTTTGTTGTTTGATTTGAATTTTATATTACATGGGGCAAATAACACATCAGAGTTTTAACCCAGCACTTAGTTGCAGCTGTAATACACATGCCCCTTATGGAAAATAAAATAACTCACTACTATTCATCAATTTAACTCATTTCAATCTGTTCAAGTCATTCAATACATATAGCAGCTAGTGAATGGAAAGGTGGTAAGTGGAACCTGGTAACCTTTGAGCTTTTGTTGACAGCCATTGTAAACTACTTCTCTGGTAAATCAGCTCCAATAAGATGGCCTCCTATCTCAATCCTCCTCAACGTGCCCAGTAACACACTTAAATTCTGCCTTGGGGCCACTTTAAAACCAGTTTGGAATGCCACCAATTTTTATGGGAAATTCCTGAGTTTTCGAGTTGAGTTTTACAGTGGTTCATTTATCCAACGTGTCCCTCTGTTCACCGGAAACGACTCACAGGCCCAATACTGAAACAACAGAGATCTTGTGACCCTTGTAGGCAGCCCATATCCTTGCGCAGGAGTTCATGTTCCCAAACAATATGCACAGCCAACAATTTGACTCTAACAACTCGATTTCTGAAGATACTCGAACCCTGATTTCTTTCGAGAAGAAATGCGGTCTAATTCCAGTGAAATCGATTATTTGGGCGCGGCCTCTAGATCTGGAAAAGGTAGATACCCAACCTACTGTCATAAACGAGAATAATTTGTAGCTCGTTCCTTCCTGGAGGAGACTTCGGCCTTTTCAAAATAAATTATTAAAGATCGGACCCCTGGCAAACTTCGCGATAAAATAAAATCTCCATGACAGTCTTGCTCGATAACCCATGAAGGAACCCCGTCCGGCTTGGAGCAATCCCTGTCATAATCCTCAGCGTGCAATCGATGGTTCGAAGCTTTAGTGAGGATCAAGCCTCAATCTATGATTGCTCAATCAATACGAGGTGGACACATCCAACCAATTTTCATGCATGTTGAACAAAGGAACGGTGCAACGATTTTTGCCAATCAAAATACACATCGGACTCATACTGCCGCCTTGAATTTCATCTCGCCTTGACTGTGTCTCAAGGGGATTTTGCCGCTGAGATTTAGGATGAGATTTGGGCAGAGCACATTGGCTTGCTGATGCCGCGAGGGTAATGGAACACCAACAATGTTATCACGTGGAGCAATTGCATCTACCACCGTCAAGCAAATCGACGAAATATTATTCTCGTACAAATAACCTTCATTGCAATCGATACGCTCAAAAAGTTGCTCAGTCGTAGAGGGAATCTCGACCTGGTAGCAATGGGTATTTACACCCAAGAATATGTGGAATTTTGGGCCGGATTGTTTTAAGAATAAATTTGGTCCTTATGATTTAAAATTTGGCTACCCACAATGGTGAACCCTTCAACGTATTCAGCCATATGATTGCAATTATTTCTCATTCGTTTGACCACGAGAAATGTCGGTGCTATTCAGATGCTTTCACAACTACCGGAATATATATAATTCTCGCTACATAGATGGATCAAATTGGTCACATTTAATAGGGTGCGACACAACGAACAATATTTTCCCCTGATCTTTGCTTGACTATATGGAGAAATTTCTTCTGTGAAATAATGACTTCGGCAAAATAGAAGAAATCATGAAACCCTTGAATTGATCTGCAATAAAAATTGAAATCCTCCAAACTAAAACGCCACGGTTGAGCCAAGACCAAGGCTCTGAGAGCACTGTAATATCCCCAAATGGGATATTTTCCTAAATTTTCATAAATCAATCTAAACCCCAAAATATGCCATAAAATCAACATGCATTTAACAGAAGATTGCCATGTAAAATTAAACACATAAAACACTGCAATCCAATACCACATAGAACAGGAAAAATCTCAGCTTTTATTATAAATAATAACGGGGTTTACATATAGATCTGACCCAAAAAGAGCTGAGATGCAAAACTGGCCAACGATACAATCTGCTGCACTGCTACACAGCAATGACCCCTAAAACTGAATTGCTGCACTCTCCCTCTGGCAACAGCTACCACTGAATCCACTGAAGCACCTGTTGAAGATCTGAATGATCCTCACTCCAATATCCCTGAAGCTTTGCGAAACTTCTGAATGAAGTCTCCTCAAAGAGAGTTGGGTTTTCGTCCAACACTCACAAATCACCTGAGGGTTTCCGTCCAGGGGCTATCACTGAAGTAGAGAACCACGTCTCAAACCTCTCGTACAAGAAAATGATATGATCCAAAGATATCCCTCAATGGCCTCCTCCCTTTCTTTTATAGATCTCTTGGAGCCTTCTAGAGCATTATTTTATTATTATTTTATTCATGGTGCACTTTTCCCTCTTATTAAAATACTCCTTTTTAATGCATAAAAGAGTAAATCGGCTACCATGTCTCCTCTGGTCACTGAAACTCATGCCCAACCGTCCCATCATGTAGGTATCCTCGTCCCGTTTCCAATGAGCTATTACACTAAGGTGTTCCATCATGTATTCCTCCTGGAATGCCACCTTGAGCGTAATCAACTGAGTTAAGCCCACAAATAACTCAAATTTCCGAAAGTTGTCGGAATGCACCGGAACGAAAGCCAAACTGCTCGGATGATGGAATATATCAAGTGAATGCCACCGAACACCATGGAAACTCCTCAAAACTCCTCCAAAAAGCCCTTGAGCCCGCTAATAGCACCAATCTGTACCTGTGACCTGTCTGCTCCTAACTCTGGAAGTCCAACCTAACCCTGTCGTAGGTGACACCAAAAAAGGGAATATTATAGAAAAAGGAAGTATTTTTTTTTTTACAAAGTCGGTTATTGTGATATCTATTCCAAAAAGAAAAGGAGCAAGCTCCCATTACAGGGAGGGTTTAAAGAGGAGCAGGCTTAAGGAGATAAGAGCGGGAGCGCAGTCCCGGTTACTTAAAGCCTTGTTTCCAAAATTCCCGAATTTCCTACTACGTTTTTGGCATACTGCCTTACAAACTGAAAAAGCAGAGAAACACATTTACATAACATAATGGAAAAGGATTAATATATGCCAAGTGAAGATCCTTCTTTGTATATGAGATCTACTAGATATTGATTAGAACATTTGTCGCTGTGCCCTTTGTTTAATGCCTTGATGATTAGAGCGTTTGTAGATAGCAACTATTTCTTCATTCCGTCCCTCAGGCTGCCTATTCAAGGCCAAATTCTCTGATCTTACTTGAAACTTCAATTCTTGTATTGTCTCTCTTACTTTGTCCATCATGTATTTGTTGGCTCTATTCAAGACACATCTCTCATTTTGAGAGGTTCTTTCTATTGAGTTCATATTCATTGCTGGTTGTCGAGGAGACTTCTGGTCGATATGTTGATGGTGAGAGGTAGAGTGATGATCCCTCTGTGTGTTGGAGATAAAGGGATTTGGTTGTGCTTCCAGATAGACTTTGATGACTAGGTGAAGGATTGTGCCGACACTGCATAGCTGCGTTGCTGATTGGAGAATCTCGCACCTCTTGAGGAGAACAACTCTAAATTCAAAAAAATCAAGGATGACAGTGAGGGAGGCTTTGGAAAGAGATTTGCAGGGTTGCGCATGTAGAAAATTCTGAATCTTATACTTTATGCATAAATTGCTACTGTTAATCCGATTATGCTCCTCCTACTTATATAAGTTATCAAATGAATAAATTCAAGTTAACTACGAAGCAAAACACATAACAGATCTCTACCAATTCAGATCTAGAATAAGTACATGCACACATTGACAAAGTGACAGTTATTTCTGGACAAATAGTCCCCGGAAAAACCCAATGTGGGAAAACCAGTCTCTGGCTGTTGGAGGGTTCTATTATTAAGAATATTTGTGAATACACAACTCTGGGTTCCAAATCTGGAAAACCCTACAGAGAAAACTCTAGATCTACAACTCCTGGTTGATCTAGGACCAAAAATACTGACTGATCCACACCCTCAAACAAGATTTATAGAACTCAGTCAGATTTAGGCCTAGAAACCCCAACGCTGCCCCTGAAATGCATTGTGTCAGCCTCTAAAGCCCTTGAAGGCCTCTGCGTCAGCCTTGGATGGCCTCCAAACCCTCAGCGCTGCTCCTAGAAGGGACTGTGTTACCCCAGAATGGGTGACGCAGTCACTACGCTGCCCCTGAAGGGTCTCTGCATAACTCCTGAAGGGTTTCCTGAAAATTATGCTGTCCTTGTTGCTGCTGCCTTCCTCTGCGCTGTCCTTGAGCTGATCTCTTCTCTGCCTCTTGTGTATTCTAGACCCTGGAATCAGATCATCCCCTTGGTCTAAATTCCCCTCTCTGCAGCTAAAGCACTTTTGAGTATTCTTAGCCAATCCTGCCCTAGAATCTCAGCTTAGCTTTAGTGCTCTGCCTTTGTGTATTTACAAATGACCCCAAACCTTTCCTTTATATTTTTCTCGTTGACAAATCAATGGCCATGATCAGATCTTGAATCAATGGCTAAGATTAAAAGAAAGCTTGATCCGTGTGACTTAAGACAATTTCATCACATGTTTAATTAAATTCACTTTAATTATTTTATTTTCCTAAGTTTTGACTTAGGAAATACATTAAAATAATTAATTAATTTAATATTTCCTAAACCAGATGAAATTTCCTAAATCCATTTCTGGGTCTTGTAGATCAAGTGTGCTCTAGTCCCTCCACAAAATTTGGGAGCTAAAGCACAACTGATGCTACCCCAAATACACAAAATCTCAACAGCGCAAAGGGACAACTTAGCAGAGAGGGTGAGCACGAAGAAAAACAAAGCCAAAATGAAGCTGATGGAGAAGAAGGGACAATAAGCGTTTGGATGAAGCACTGCTGGGCTCGAAGGAGAAGTTCGAGACAGAGCGCACCTGCTGTTAGATGAGTGGGCAAGAGGATGGAGAGCTGAGAGCGTAAAGGATGGAGAGAGATGGGTTCGAGGGAGGATGGAAGGGGTAGACAATGCAGAGAGAAAGGAGCGTTTGAGCTTGCCAGGGAGCATAGTCTTGGCAACGATCAAGCATGACAGGAAGAGGGAGATGGATCGAGCCCGATTTGAAGGGGCTTGCACTGATATGCTTAAAAACACAAAATCATAGTAGACAGAGTCGATGGGAGAAGGATCGAGCCCGATAGAGAGGAATAAGCCAAGGTCGATGCTATTGAAAGGAGAGGAGATGAAAGAGATGAGGAGGATTAAGTCACTGGCTCGACAAGACCTGTTAGGCTTGAGTATAGCGCTGTAAGAAGGACCATAAGTATACCAAGTCTGAGAAGGATCATTGTTCAAACTAGAGCCCCTGTTAATTTTTTTTGTCAAAATCCTCTTGCTGTTACGATGAGATTGTGATAGAGGAGGGAAGCAGAATTTGCTAAGGTATTGGGGTGAAAGATACCTCGTTTTGGATTCTTGTTTCTCCTTCGAGTTGAGCTACTGCCCGGTTGGCCTGGTGATCCGCATTGCTATTATTTTCCCGCATTATGTGTTTGAAAGTGACACTGCCCAGATCTATCAGATTTTGCCTAATTCTGTTGACTATTCGGCCCATCGCTGCATTTTGAGGAGTTCTCAAGCTGAGCATGGCTTGAGTAATCATAGCTGAGTCTCCCATGATTATTGAATTCTGTATTTTCCTTTTTTTGAGGATCATGGTGCCCATAAGTAAACTATATGCTTTGGCTTTGTTTTTGGAGGCTTTTTCTAATCCTCATTCATAGTTGATGGGATTGGTTCCACCTAGATCTAGGAGAATGCCCCCTGCACCTGCTCTGCCCGGATTGTTTTTTGATGCCCCATCAAAGAGGAGGCAGTGCTTGTTCAGGTTTTTCATCCTCAAAATGAAATCATCCTTTTTTAATCTTATTTTCCAATTTTGAATGGGAGTTTTTATTTTGGGACTGCTTGTCCAGGTGCTTCTGCCTGTTGCAAAGCTTATCCATATCCTCTCTTCCTGCTGGAGCTGGCTGCTGTCAATTGCTCTCAAGCCTTTGATGTTTAAAAATTCTGTTGTGAGCCCCCATGTCTTTGACAGAACTCTGCCAACATTTGGAGATTGACTTTTGAAGATTTGTTTATTTTTGGATAACCAGATTTGCCAGCAGAGGAAGGATGGCAGGCTTCCCCAAAATCTTTTAATGGTGTGCTTCTGCTTTAGAGAATAGCGATAATTTTTTTTCCAATCTATGAAGAAATCATTAAAAGTGCTTGAGAAATTTAGGTCGATTTCCAATGGGCTTGCTAGCAGGTTCCAACATTCTTTCGCAAAGGGACAATTAAGGAAAAGGTGCCAGATACATTCTTCATCATTCAGGCACATGGGGCACCTTGAGGGACCCGAAAAGCCTTTCCTTTTGAGGTTGTCTGATGTAAGGACTTTACCTTTTAAAAGAGTCCAAATAAATATTTTAACTTTGGGCAGACTTTCAACTTTCCATATTGACTTCCATGGGGCCCAATCTTGATTATTTTGCTGCGCTTGAATGGTCATATATCTTGATTTGACCGAGTAATCTCCTCCACTCAGGTCCCAAATGAAGGTGTCTTGGGCCTCCTGATTAGTTGGCGCTGCTCCCTTAAGTCGGATGACTAAGGAATCCCATTGACTTTTTAAGTTGTGTGGCAAGTTGGGTATGTGCCAATCCACCCAATTTCTGTTCTGCCAGTGAGAGATAGAGTGCAAGGTGATCAACCCCTTAGCGCTCATCCACCTTTTTAAATCATGGAGATCTATATAGGAGGAATTTGGGGAATTCCCCATTATTCTGTCATCCCATAGTAGAACACTTATTCCGTTTCCAGGGAGCTTAGAGGTATGCTTTATGATGATGGGAAGGACTTTTTTACCAAGCTTCCAGACATGCGAGCATGGTCTGGTTGGAACACTTCCATCTAGGAGAAGATTTCGGTGTTGATTCATATATTTTGAGGCCAAGACTTGTTTCTACCAACAATCTTTCCCAGTGATAAGTCTCCAAACAATTTTTGCCCCAAGGACCGCATTCATAATTCCAGGTAACCTAATAGATAGGCCTCCCTTTTCATAGGTATGTGTTACCTGATCCCATTTTACCAAATTGAACTTTTTGGTTTCAGTCTTTCCGCCTTGCCACAAAAATCTTCTTATTATTATCTCTATTTGTTTGTGGGTGCTGATCGGTGCCAAGATTGCTGCATATTGGTAAATTGGCAGCGTTGTGAGAATGGCTTTGATCAGAATCACTCTACCCACTAAATTTAGCCATTGCATTCCCCAACTTTGAATTTTTTTCCTCATTTTTTTCAATTTGGGTACTCCATAGTTCTGCCTTCAGATTTTCTTTTGATATAGGGAGTCCTAGATAATGGAAATGGCTACAATTTGCTTGTGATGGAATCTCTAAAATTTGAGATATTCTTTGTAGGGTCCGAGGGGACACATTCCAAAATAGATTCGACATTTTACATTATTTAGTAGCCCACCCGAGGCCTCCATGAATTTATCCAACACTTATTTAAATCTTCTGGCGATAATGCATGATGCCCCACCCATCAATAGTGTGTCATCAACAAACAAGGAGTGATTGATGCTTTTAACACCATGGGAGATGTAGAGGCCAGGTAGTAATCTCTCTCTCCTGCTCTTCTCCAAAGACCGACTTAAAGAATCTGCTATTATTATATATTGAAATAGAGATAGGGGACAACCTTGCCTCAGCCCTCAAGAGCTCTGAAAAAATTCACTTGGCCTTCCGTTTATGAGGGGCTATCCAAGGTCCCACAAACCATGCTCTGATGACTTCAATGATTTCATTTGAGAAACCAAATTTCTTGAGGACAACAGTTAGGTAGGTTAAGCTTCCTCGATCAAATCCATTTGCCATGTCCAACTTTATGATAATTCCTTGCTCTTTCTTTATCATACTTGAATGCAAGGCTTCTTGGACAATCAACACATTGTCAAGGATCTATCTAATGGTACAAAACCATCTTGGTTTTTCGATATAATTTCAGGAAGAAGTTTCTTTATTCGATTGGCTATGATCTTTGTGATTATTTTATAAAAAGAGTTGCACAATGAAATAGGCTGGAATCGATTGAAGGAGGAAGGCCTTGTGTTGTAACATTATTTGTTTTTGATAAGTTAGCATGGTAGTTTAAAAAATAAAAAATAAAATGCTAAGTAAGAACATGGATGAAAAAGAAAATTTTAAAAAATGTTAGGAAAAATATATTTTATTACATCCATGTTAGAAAAAATGATAGGATAGTTTGCTCTAAATAAAGGAGGCAAAAGAAAAAATGTTAGGAAAGCATGAAATAAAAGTGTTAATGCTTTAGTGATCAAAATGATAATGGCCGCCTGTTTAAATGCGCCAGATTTTCGAAATGTAAAGTTTAATTCGTGTATGTTTAAACCTTTGAAAAAGGGGTTTTATATATTCATTTAGTAAATTAATATATATGCGTGCGTATGGATTTTATTGTAAAGTCGCTAAACGACAAGTGGTCAAATCACGAAAAGGATAAAGCGCTTGCAGATTCCGACAGTAGATCTTGAGCTTCCCTCAGATCTACGGCGGAGATCGACTTCGCACCCCCTCCGCCTATTTCTTGTTAACGCGAGGGGGGGGGCGGGAGTCCGAACTCCGGTTTCAATAGCCGCCCTTTTCCGCGACGTGGCAACATCAGGTGACTTCGCACCCCCTACTCCTAAAACCGGAAACCGGGAGGTAACCCCCCGAAATCCACCCCCGGTTTTCCACTTTCACAATCGTTTATCCACCCATCACTCATATCCCTCCACGTCTCTTATCCGTTATCCCTAACGCTCCATTATACCTGTTAATCGTCCCGTTAGCCAATAAATTCTCTCCATTATACCTGTTAATCATACCGTTACACAGTAAATTCACTTGACTGTTACCCACGACCGTTAAACCCAAACCACAGTCTATAAAATTGCCCACAGTCTCCCGTTCATTACTTTGCCTCACCCTTTAATTCACTTTCATCCTCCATCTCATTCCACAGTGAATTATCATTTATGTAATTGCCCTTCGTATTCCCGAAACTCTGTCATCGTTTCTATAATCTGAAGCTTTGAATTCCTGTACCACTCTATACCAGTCAAACATGGCACCTAAGGCCAAATCGAAGAAACAAACAACTTCGAAAGGTAAAGGTAAGAAACAAATGACAAGAAATTAAGAATGTTGACAGTGTTGCAGAGGTCGTGCCCGAAGTCGCTCATCCAGCTGCTGAGGTTATTCCTGAAGCTGCCAAAGTCGTTGCAGAAGACATTCCTGCAACTCCGCAAATCAATCTCGACCTCACACCCCTAGTCGATACCTATTTTAAAATTACTGACTGTCACTGTGAATTTGAGTTCTATGAGCTACATTTGTGGCTAAAACAGAAGCACCTGGATAACCAAGACCCTATCAGGTTTTGGGAATCTATGTTGCCTTTGTTTGCATTCCCTCAAACTCACCCATTCTAGGATGTAATTGCCTGGTGTCAGAAGCAGTATGACCCCATAACCACGTCAGTGGTGGCCCAGAATGGAAACGTTCTGATCACCATATCACCTAAAACCATTAACCAGATGCTTCTCATCCCTCCTTCTGACTCCTTATCCTATTTTTTTCCAGCTGCCCTCATGGATCTTTATCACAAATTATCCTTCCCTCAGAGAGCTCAGTTTTTTGACATCTTCCTACCTGAGGATGCAAATTTACCAAAGAGAAATCCCCCATATGCATCCTCCATCTTTCCTATTGCTTCTAAACACTGCATATCCCTCCTTTCTTATCTGTTAGGATACCCCAATGATGAAACTGTTGATGAACCCATCCTAGGTTTCTTATCTATCTTCAGCCTTCACAAATCACCATTGTTTATGTACAATTACAACCATTTCTTGGCTGATATTATACATGAACAATTCATGAACTTCACTACTCAAGGAGCATTTAATTATTCTTCTGTGATTATTCATATGATTTTGTTTCAGCAGGCAGATATGTTGCCCATTCACTTCAACAAGCAGGACGCGCAGGGGGTGAATCAGTCAGTGATTAACTAGACAAAATTGGTTAGAGCTTCGTCAACAACTACTTCTTTCTCAAAATTCATAGATTCATTCATTCATCCAGTCAGACAACTTATTACCAGTTCATCAAAGCCTAGAATTGGAGAAGACATTAAAAGAATTCTGCACCTCAGTGAAGAAACAAAGACAGGTGATTGGTATCTGTACAAGAATTACACAGAGATTAGAGTGTATGGCTGCGAGCTTCCACCATACAAACTTCCAAAATATGTGCCTATGAGAATTTTCTCCTTAGAGTACATAAGACAAATGTTAAATATGGATGAATTGCATTTTGTTTTAGGAAAGAGGAAAGCACAGTTTAAAATCAAGGCCAATGTTGGATCATTCATTTGTATTACCAGGACAGTTGGTATTGATGCAGATCCACTATTAAAGAAGATGGGTTTTCAGTCAAGTTTTACTTGGTCATATGACCCCCATGGCATTATTTCTGCTCTGAGGGTTGAACTCAAGACAACCACTTACACTCACACCTCTAGAGCAGAAATAGAGAAGTACATGAACCAGGATGAATGGGTAGAAGGTAGTTTACAAGAAGCAGATGAACAATTCATTTCTACTTCAAATGTACAAACACCAGTCCCTGACAGTAAACAACAAAAGAGGGTCAGAGAAGAGACACCACATTCCAAGGAAATTATGAAAGAATTCATCTTATAGCATAAGAAACCAAGACTTGCTTCTTCCTTGCTTTCAGAAGATAAGCAACCAGAGATCATAGATTTGAGAGATACTGAAGTCTCCACATCCACAAATATTCCTCAGACTCCTCCATCAGCATCACCTCCAAGAGAGCCACTAGAGATCATCCAACATTCAGATGCCAACTCTTCAGAAGAGCAGAATATTTTCTCCAAATTTCTAAAAATCTAGCAAAAGAATGAAACACTGAAATCATATGTTTACAGCCAGTTTTGGAAACAAACATCTACATCACAACACAGGCTTCTCACTGCCTTTGACAGTGAGAAAGGCAGGATGCAGATGGCCTTTCTGCAAGCAATAGTGCCATTTCCAAAGACACATGCTGATTATAAGAAGACTGTCTTCTCATTTGAGGCAAAACACCTACATCCAATTGACCAAATGGATATGCACAGGCAGTCAGGAGAAATGTTTTTTTCAACCATGACTACAACAGCTATGTCTCTTTAAAAATCGAAAGTAGCACTGTCAAATATGCAATCCCAGTTGAAGATTGAGATATTGTCTTGTTTGGCTAAAGACAACAGGATAAAGACATTGGAAGAACTTGTAGTAAAAGTGGGATATGATCCTAGTAACTGTAAAGCAGCTGAAGAAATCATTAAGAAGAAAAATGCAGACATTGGTGCTCTGCGAAAACAACTCAAGCTACCCTCCACTGAAGACCCACATACTAAAGAGATGGCACAAATTGAATCTGACAAGGAGGAAATGCTTAAGTTAATTATTGATCAAAATCTGCAGATTAGAAAAATGGAAGAACAAATTGAAGAATTGCTGAAAGAGAAATCAACACTCTAGGTGAATACTGATCCTACTTTAACAACTCAAACATCTTCTGCAGGTGCAAAAACCTCAACAACCTTGAACATAACTGATGCAGCGCAACTGGCTCAAGATTTGGCCACTCAAAAGCAAACACATGAAAAACTAAATCAGAAGTTTCAACTTCTTGAATCACAAAAGATTAGAAATGATACTTTGTATCTAGAGGAAATGCAGAAGACTCATCAGTTGGAAATTAGAATTAAAGAATTTGAAAGTGAAACTCTAATGGCATCAAATTTAGGAGAAGCTAAGCAGAGTATATGGGAAAACATCAGTGAGTCCATTACTCAATATTGCCATCTATTCAGATAATCTTCGAGCAACAGGAACTCATCAACAAATGCAGAACAAAAATTCAAGAGGGGAAGGATCAACTCCAACAGAAGCCAAGTGAAGCTTCTGATATGATCAAAGTTCTTAATTCAAAGAACAGAGAGGAGTTGGAAGCAATCAATATCACAGATAGGATTGCAACTATTTTGGAGATAAAGAAGGTTTTGCAGAAAAGGAACTTGATCAACCAGTTGCAGACCAAGTGTGAAGCCTTAAATGTTATTGTTCAAAGGTTTCATACCAAATTTATTGTTTTAAATCATAAAGGTCTGCCAGGTCTAGTTGGATTAGATGATAAGTTGGTCAAGTTAGAAGATTATTGCAAAAAGTTGTATACAATTGCAATAGACAAAACAAAGTTTGCAGGTATCATAGGTCACATTACAGGCAGAGCTTTTCTTGAAGCTCTACAGTTTGATTTGATTATTCAACATCAAATCAAACAGTTGTTCATCCAAAAACGAACTTTTGACAGATTCACAGAAGTGGATGAAGTCTTTAGGAAAATGATGAATGTAGAAATCCCAAGTGAAGATCAGTGAGATAAGTTTTGTGAAACCATCGAGTAAAAGGATTAACTTTGCAGCATGCCAGCACATCCAATTTTGAAGAGCCATGTCAGCGACAACTTCCAACGAAAAAGGACAAGTTAGCAACAACTTTCACCAAAAGAGGTCGAATCATCAACAGCCTCCAGAAAAACAAAGACACTCCATCTATCTATCTCCTTTTATTCTTCTTATCCTATTATTGTAAATCAGTTAAGATATCTCTAAAGTTTTGTTAATTAGTATAAATCACTGTTAAAATTGGACAACTAGGTCCAAACTCTGGGTTGTGCTGCTCAGATGACGATCCCAATATTTTTATTGGATTCCTCTTTCGGAGAGGTGTAAGATTGATCTAAAGATCATCTCGATCGGATGAGCAGAACATGTACTTTGAATTTATTCCACTTATGTGCTAGGTCGGCCTAGAATATAATATAGACTTAAATGTCTTAAAGAGCGTGTCACACACCCCCAAAGATGCCTATATATTGGAGAGACTTGGAGTTCATTATACACACATTTGTGTGGAGGATTTTCTTCTCTCTTGATGGCAATGGAGCTGCGTTCTTGGTGCTGCGTATTTATGGAGTGTTCTTTGTTTGGGTTGTTCTGGGGTTATGTGTGACACACTTGGCTGAATGACCTATTGGAGACTTTGCTGGTAGAAGCATCCTGCTGATTGCCGTAACGCCACCATTCATTATCTTTGTTTTGGTTTGTCTTCCATCGATCTATTAGTATGTTCTATCTGCTTCAGTGTTGTGTGCCCTAATCTAAAATGGCATAGAACATGTTCTCAAATTAACATGGAATCAGAGCCAGGGAGAAGACAAAACCCAATTCATGTTGAAAAGTGCAACACATCACAAGAGAAGAGCTCGGTGAAGAAGGAAAGTACCCCTGAAGCTTGCCGCAGAAAACTAAGGAAGGCTGAGGAAAAGAGCTGGCAGGCTCAAATGTTTGCAGTCTTGTTTGAAGGTCAAACAGAAGTTTCAGGAGGCTGTTTTAAGGGCTGTTAGGGAGCCGCAAAAATCTGTGTAGGGCCGCAACAACAAAAGAACTGAATAGCGAAGGGTTTAGGGCTGTTTGACGTCTATTCTAGGTAACCGAGTGCAGGAAGAGAGGCCGAGGTTCCTGTGGAAGAAAACCGTAGGAGATGGGCTACCACAAAGGTTGCGTGGTGCCTTCCAACACTTAGTTGTTTGGATGTTTCACCTAGCAGCAGGGCCGAGTAATAGTGGATGATTTGAGGACTGTTTGGGCATGTTCTGGGTTCGGTTCTGAAGCATTTTTGTGTGGGCAGATCATTCGTAAGAAGGCCGCAGTCCTGTACTAAAGCCAGAAGGAGGGCCGAGCCCTAGATCTCTTTTTATGAAGGGCCGTGAGTCTGAATAGAGGGCTGGAAGTAGCCCTACCTGCCAAAGAAGTATAGAGAAGACTCATAAGGAGGTAGCCGCAGTTTTAGAAGAATACTTCAGCAGAAGATTAGGGATGGAGATGATTGATGATTAGCCCTAACCAGACCGAGTTCAATAACAGAAGGAGCCGACCTAAATCAGTGAAGCAAAAAGATATGATTCTAGGTGTTGGGTCCAGTGATGGAGGTCCTATCTGGACAGTGATTTTGCCATCCTCATCTTCAGTAAAGAAGGCTGCATGGAGGTATGGAGAAAGCTGTTTTGGATTGGTTGATGTTACAACATATTGTTGTGATAGGCCGCAGGCCTTATCAACCTAAACTAGGGGCAGCGTAAGAGTGTTTGGGGCTGCAATGTGCCCAGAACTTCAGCCCAATAATGCCGCTGTCCCTACCTCATTTTTTTTGGAGGATGCCGCAATCAAGAAATGTTGCTTTGGTGGATGATAATTGTGCCCATACAACAGCAGTTTGACGTCTGGTAAGTTTGGATCTGTATTTTTTTGCATGGTTTAAATTCTGAATTGGCCACAGAAAGGAAGCACTCCATCGTGGATATCCTGGGCTAGATCTAGGGCTGTTTGAGTTAGGTTGAAGACCGCTCTGTCACAGGAGGACAGGCGCTGGATCTGAAGCAATGTCTGGGCATATCCAAGGGTTTAATATCGTTTGAAGGTCCTGAAGGACAACAGAAGGAAGCTGCCTTCTCTGAGCAGACTTGGGCATGATTTGAAGTTGTGTCAGGAAGCTACAGGATAATTGTGGTGCTAGGCAGCAGGGCATAACACACAGTTGGGTTAAATTAGAGGGTTGTCAAGAAGTGGACAACAACCTAAGGAAATAGTACGACATTGAAGGAACCCCTCCAAGGTAAACCGCAACCCTAGAAGGGTTTGTTTGCTGACTGTGTGATGAAACTGGGGCTGCAGTATGTGCCCTAACTAAACGTGAAAACTGTACTACAACAATGTCTTGTGGAGGTGCGTTGGGTCCATGATTTGTGGGGCAGTGTTTGGATCATGTGCTTGTCATCTTTATGATGTGCTAAGGTGACAAGGTGCCTTAGACTTGCTGTCATAAAGGACCTTGTACAATAGAAGGTGGCCACACTTGGCAATTCATGATTAGATCATTAGTAAGTATTTTGATGAGGGCAGCAGGATTGGAGATATCTAAAATTGGTACGCTGATAGAATGGCAGCGTATGCTGCTGTATTAGGGAGCCGCTGGCGCAAAGGACAGTCCATGTTTTGACAAGGTATGTATCAAATACCTACTATGGATTGCATGCCTTTCTGTTGCAAAGAAGATATTATTCTGGGCATGCAGATCAAATCTGTGGATTGCACGAATTGTATGTTTAGCAACGCTCAAACCAGAAAACAGAACTTGTCATGCAAGCTTCAACTGTTCAGGAATTGTTTGGCAAGTATTGTCTAGTCAACAAGGCAACATATCAGAATGTCATAGAAGGCCTAATGGCCTGGGAGTTCTATGTACTCAGAACTGAATGATGCCCCAACTGAGGGTCTCCTATGTGTAAAGGAAGCTAGAAAAGCTCTATCCCTAAGTGGCCCAGATTTCTCCTGTTGGATGATTGGGGCAGTAACATTGATGAGGAGGAGCACCCTTATGACTGTGCTGAATGTGCATGGATTGACATAAAGAAAGGACATCTCTGTGATTGGAACAACTGTATGAGTGGTTCCTAGATCTGTGCAATTTAAGAGACAAATTGCAGATTTGAGATCTGCAGATTTGAGATCTGCAGATTTGAAGCCCTAGATCAGTCAACTATTAACTGTAGTTGGGCAGATCTGAAAATAAGAAGCATTGCAAAATGAGATGCCAGATATAGTAGATGAAGCCCTCAAGTGCTGAATTATGAGAGAAGGAATCATGATTGGATTCCTAGTTCTGTGGGTTGCAGTAAAGAAAATCTTAGAGGGCTGGTTGAGGAAGCTACAGCAGATCTCCACAGATCATCAGCTGTAAGCTTGAAATCTTCAGTACTATTAATGATGAAGAAAGCAGTGATGCAAGTTCAGAAGGTATCTCTGAAATCACCATTTCGAGGAGCTAAATCTGTGATTCTATGTCACTGTCATTATGACAGTGACATAGACAGACACCCATGTTTACAAGATTCATAATAGCAGTAAGCTTGTGATAGTATCAGTCTTACATTACAGCGTAATGATAAACTTGAAGTGTGAACTGAGAAGTTTTTGCAGCCCTCAGTCACGTTGTTGGAGTCTTGAACCATGATCAGCAAAGCCTGTTTGGATAGCTTTGACTGTGGAAGAATAAGATCCCTTTTCCAAGTTGGTGTCTGGGATGCCCTCATTTAAAATAGATGTCTTCTCTCTCGAGAGAAGCTGGCATTAAGAGGGAGGATACATCTGTATATGCTCCTGAGCTAATATCATTGCTGAACGAAAGAAGATCCTCATGGCTCAAAGACATATGGCTTTAGAGGGGGAAATTTCAGAAGAAAACCGAGAAGCCATATAAATACCATGGGTATCTAGCTGCCATGAGTACAATATGAGCCTGGATCATTTGCAGAAACTGGAAAGCATCAAAGTCTGCATGGATGCGAGGGTGATGTCTAGGATATGGTTCCTAGACCACAGATCAAAGCTGGTGTCACCTCGATTTAAGATCAAGCATGGATCTAATGGGAAAATGTGTTGCCTGAAGGCACTGATTATTATTGCACTTATAAGCTATTATTTCCTTTGTTGCTACAGATGGATGTAAAGACCGTTTTTTTGTGGCATGGTGCGATAAAGGAAGAGGTGTATGTGGAGCAACCTCTGGGATTCAAAGTTCAGGATTGGGACACCCATGTTTGTAGGTTGAAGAAAGCCCTCTATGGGTTGAAGCAAGCACCCGGAGCTTGGTACGAGAGGATAGATAGCTACCTGATGAAGCTGGGCTTCACTCGTAGTAATGCTGATCCGAACCTTTACTTCATGGTTGATAGAGAGAAGCCTCTCATTCTGGTGCTGTATTTGGACAACCTCTTCCTGACAAGTGCTGACCCTCTCATTCATCAGTGCAAGAGGGAGCTCGTTGCTGAATTCGAAAGGAAGGACCTAGGATTGATGCACTACTTCCTAGACCTGGTGAGATTTTCCTTTCTCAAGGAAAATACATTGTGAAGCTTTTGGTAAGATCTGATATGGTGGACTGTAAGTCTGTGTCGACTCTGATAAAGCTCAACGTTAAGAAGTTGAGTGGCAGCACTGCTGGGCCTGTGTTAGCAAATCCTACTGAGTATCGTCAACTCGTAGGGGCTCTGGTGTTCTTAGTGAACACCCGTTTGGACGTATGTTGTGCAGTGAACACCTTGAGTCAACACATGGTTGATCATAACATTCACTGGGCTGGTGCCAAGAAACTCTTGAGATATCTCCGTGGCACAATAGACCATGGGCTGAGTTACACTACCGGGAGCATGAAACTCCTTGATATATTGATGCCAATTGGGCTAGCAGTGTGGGGGATCGTAAGAGCACATCTGGATGCTACTTCACAAGTAGATTTGATTCGGGCAGGAAATAGAAGTCGGTAGCCTTGAGGACCGCTAAGGTCGAATACATTGCAGCATGTATGACCCGTTGTGAAGTCACTTGGTTGTGAAAGCTCTTCAGTGAGTTGTTCGAACATGTGCTAGATGCCACCGTTATCCTTTGTGATAACCAGAGGGGGATTCATTTGTCATAGAATCCCGGGTTCCAAAATTGATCCAAGCATGTTGATGGCTGGTACCACTTTATTCGGGATATGGTACAGCGAGGCACCGTAAGGCTCAAACATATAGGAACTGATGAGCAGGTCGCGGATATTCTGAGGAATCATGGAACGACCCTATTCTGAGTGTCCTGTTGGACGATGAGCTCTGGGAGCTCCAAGGGGGTTTTGGGGATAACTTTGGTGCTATAAGCAACCACAAGGCCAGGCTTGCCGAACCTAGTTGGTGTGCTTCTACCCCACCGTGATGATATTGAGATGGTTTACCTCTCTCTGATCTGTGCCCTGTATGCATCCTACCCCTGGAGTTTCAGACTCATGGGAAGTACCTCTCATTTGGCCAATGAGGTGGGAAATGTGAATAGAGACCATAGTAAGACCGATGGACGCATCGGAGATTGTCGTACTCTATGTCTAGGATGGCACGTGTCCAACCACTTGATCTGGGATCAAGTTTAGCGAGGTTTCGGACCTCCAACTGACTTCGGGTCAGTGAAACTAACTTCGGGTTAGTATATGACTCTCTTGAGTCCTAGTGAGGTTTTGGACCTCCAACCGACTTCTGGTCAGGTAAACCAACTTCGAGTTGGTATGAGACTCTTTGTGAGTCCTATAGAGGTTTCGGACCTCTGGGCTGAATCTGTCAGTCGGGTATGATGTCTTTGTGACTGACCCACCTTTGTTCTGAAATAAAGAGGCCAGCAAAGCAAGTTACGGCGGGATGACGCACGATGTTTGGATTGCACTAGTGGACGGAGTTCTCCCTAGTTGAGATGTTAAAATTGGACACCCATCCAAACTTCTAAGCAGAAATGTCGATGACGATCCCAATATTTTTATTGGATTCCTCTTTTGGAGAGGTGTAAGATTGATCTAAAGATCATCTCGATCAGATGAGCAGAACATGTACTTTGAATTTAATCCACTTATGTGCTAGGTCGGCCTGGAATATAATATAGACTTAAATGTCTTAAAGAGTGTGTCACACACCCCCAAAGATGCCTATATATTGGAGAGACTTGGAGTTCATTATACACACATTTGTGTGGAGGATTTTCTTCTCTCTTGATGGCAATGGAGCTGTGTTCTTGGTGCTGCGTATTTATGGAGTGTTCTATGTTTGGGTTGTTCTGGGGTTATGTGTGACACACTTGGCTGACTGACCTATTGGAGACTTTGCTGGTAGAAGCATCCTGCTAATTGCCGCAATGCCACCATTCATTATCTCTGTTTTGGCTTGTCTTCCATCGATCTATTAGTATGTTCTATCTGCTTCAGTGTTGTGTGCCCTAATCTGAAATGGCATATAACATGTTCTCAAATTAACAATAACTCTTAGTACGAGTTATGAAGGGTTGCACCCTTGGATGAGCAAATTTTGTAAAGCAGAAATTGTACTAAGCCTTTTGGTTATCAATAATACAAGCAGGATTTTGAACTCATCTCGTACAACTCTGTCTTCTCTGTGAGTTTTCCAACTTTCTGTCATATTGTTTTCTTCATATATTTAATTATCATCAAGATAACTAGGTGAGGTTGACTGTGTTTCAGCAACCTTATAATTCCTCCTGAAGTTATAATTATTATAAAGAATGATTTACTTGAAAATCTGTTAATGTAAGTCCCTTTTATCAATAAATTGTCAATATCTTGGTGATGTTAGATATATTTTGTTGAGCATTTAAACACTGTTTAAAAGTTTTCCAGCTTATGGTTTATTGAATATTTCAATTTGAATGTTTAATAATCATATTCTCTTACATAAGTCTACTTAATCGAAATCATAAAATCTTAATCACTGTATGAGATGAACAAGCAACCCTTACTTTTAATTATTGATATTATCAGCAAGATTTAAAAACCTTAACTGTTTGATTAAAATCTATCTTATGCATTGGTCCTCCAAATATAAACAAAACACAAACTAAACATTTTAGATGCTTTGGCATGATTATTGACCACAATCATTCTCAAAGGACAACACCTTGCATCTTTCGGAATTAGAGCCAAGTAGGATGAATTAGTGAATCCACCCAAACTTTTTTTTCTTGAATGCATTTCTTATCATTCTAGTTAGGTCCTTCTTGATTATATTCCAATTTTGTCTTTAGAAAGCAATTTAAAAACCATCAGGACCCGGTGCCTTGTCCGGGTGAAGACTCCAAACAACTTTTTCGATTTCTTCTTCTTCAACTTCTTGTATGAGCTCCATATTTTGATCAGTGCTTATCTTATTGGGAACATGCTGTAGAAAGGTCTCATAATCTTCATTTTCTCCACTTGCTGTTAGGAGGTTTTTAAAATGTTTATATGCTTCTTGTTTTAAATCATTTGTGCCTCTTATCTCCCTTCCCTCAATCTGAATACTGTCAATCTGATTTCTAGTCCTTCTGATTTTCATTTGAGTTGTGGAAAAAGGATGTGTTTTTGTTGTCTGCTTTTAACCATAGACTTAGAGATTTTAATCTCTACACCTCTTCTTCTATTCTATTTTCTCTATAAATTTCCCAATAGAAAGCCTTTTCCTGAATTTGGCTTTCTTTGGTTTCTTCCTTAGTTTCCTTTGCCTCTTGAAGTACCTCCATTTTTTTGATTAAACCAACCTTCCTTTTCTGTGTTTTTTTGTCATTTTCCTTGGCCCAAAGTTTCAATTCCTTTCTCAATTTTTTTAATTTTGTCTCCCACACAAAATAAGGAGACCCGTTGAATCTTTGAGACCGCACTTCTGTCATTAATTTTTGTAGATCCTCATTGCTGTTCCATCTTGGGCAGTATCTAAAAGGGATGGGACCTTGGTTGTATGAACAATCCTCAATACTGCTGAGGTGTAATTGTATTAAATGCTGTCCTGAATGAGAATGCGGATGTAATATCCCGTTTCGGGGATATCTCTAAAACACAAGCCAACTCCAACCAGAGATGGACTGGGAGGGCGTTTACCAGATATTTCACCTCTGAGAAGAGACTGAGATCTGGAGGCTACCTGGCCCTTTCCAGACTCTGTCTAAGAGTATGATGAAAACACACCAAGTGGTATAGAACTAGAATGCCGAAAATAACAATAATGCAGACATACAATAGCATAGACAACATATATAACAAATGCTCCAGAAATATAGAGAGAAAATGCTAAGCCATTTTATTAAACTGAGAAATATAATGAAGTACAATAGGTGATCAGAGTGATAGCACCTAGACTTGCTCAAGGCAAGTGAAGAAATACTCTCAGAATGCTAAGAAATGGCTGCTCTCTAAACTGCGTCCTAGCTGCTGGAAAACTGCCATGTAGCTGCTACTGCTGAACTGAACTGATGACTTAGGGCTAATCCCCTCGCCGGAATGAGCTGAAAATCTGGAATCCTCCTCTACTCACCAACCGCAGCAAAACCCAGAAACCATATCTGAAATGGCTGACCCCTGAAAATCACCCCCTTGGGGAATTACGTTGCCCTCCAAGGCTTTGTGTAGAGGCTGAATAGGAACAACTGAAATACGGCCTCAAACTCCACCAAAATCCTCCCAAAGGCAAAGGTTGATCCTCTGCTCAATCTCCAGGCTCAAAACCCTTGCAAGAAACTCAATTCGGAGCTCCTCCTGAATGGACTGCGTCCTCCCTCTCAATGACTGCGCAGTCTATGAATGCCCAGCTCCTCAAGAAAACCCAAACATCAATCCTCCCGAAAATACTGAAGAAAATACCTTGCCCGAGCAGGCACTCGAAGTTTCCCGGGGCTAAGGGCGAGATCTCCGATCGGAGACACTCAACGCACTAAACAGTGCTGCAGACAGGCTAAACAGCCAGCGTGCTCAAGTAGTCAAAACGACCAACTCAATATCATCAACAACGAATGAATAAAATGAGGAGGCTCTCCCCTCTATATAGCATGAGCCCCTCTCAACCCTAATGCTCACCTCCTCCAACGTTGCCACGTGCTCCCTCTTGGCCTGCGCAGTCCCTCCATGTGTCTACATGGGTCCCCTCTCTACGTGGCCTCTTGGCCCCCTCGGCTCACTTAAGTTACAACGTTGTGCTACTAGGGAGTGAACTTTTATTTCTAAAGTGAGTTATGTCTACCTTACTTTTTTATTTATGAATAAACTATAGACGGAAAAATTGAGCAAAATCGAATATTCCAATTAGCCATAGCTAATTAGGAATATTACAGTCTCCCCCGGAAAAATGTTGCTTGTCCTCAAGCAACTGAAGTGATGGATGCTGCAAAATTTTCTCACTCTCACAAGTGGCATCCTCATCCGGCAAATTCTTCCATCTCACCAAGAATTCCCGGACTATCTTGCTCCGTAGCTGCCTCTCCCTGGTATCAATAATAGCCTCTGGCTGCAACACCAAATGCCCCTCATCATCCGTGGGTGGTAGCTCATCTGTCACTGTCACCTGCTGCCCCAGTGCTTTTTTCAGGCATGATACATGAAAAACATTATGAATCTTGCTGCCTTGGGGCAACTCCAACTCATATGCAACCTGTCCAATCCTGCGTATCACCCTGTATGGCCCGTAAAAGCGGGGTTTGAGCTTCTCAGCTCCCTTCTGCTTCAGTGACGACTGTCGGTATGGCTGTAATCGTAGGTAGACCAAGTCCCCTACCTCAAACTGTCTCTCCATCCGACCCCTGTCAGCATACAACTTCTGCTGGTTTTGTGCTGTAGCCATATTGTCCTTGAGAGCTCGGAGTATATCCTGACTTTCTTGGATCCAAATCTTGGCTCTCGGAGCCTTGCTAGCACCAAACATCACATCAGCAAAAGATAAAGAACGATACCCATACAAAGCATAGAATGGTGACATACCAATGGACATGTGATGAGTAGTGTTGTAGCAGTACTCCCCCAAATGCAACCACTTCAGCCATGCTCGCTGCTGTCCACTGACATAGTTACGCAAGTAGCCCTCCAACCACTTGTTAACTATCTCCGTCTGTCCATCCGTCTGTGGGTGATAACTGGTACTTGGTGTCAACTCCGTCCCCACCAATCGGAAAAGCTCCTGCCAAAATCCGCCCATGAAGCGGCTGTCCCTGTCACTAATGATGGTCTTAGGAAGACCATGTAGCCTGAAAACCTCTCTGAAGAACAGCTCGGCCACCTGTGCTGCTGTGTAGTGTGTGGATATGGCGAAAAAATGAACATACTTTGTCAGCTGATCAACGACGACAAAGATACAATCCTTGCCCTGCACCATGGGCAACCCTGTGATGAAGTCCATCGAAATACTCTCCCATTTCCCCTCCGGAATGGGAAGAGGCTGCAACAATCCTGCGGGATGGCTCATCTCCCCCTTGTTCCTCTAGCAAACATTGCACTCCCTGATGTGTTGGAGTACGTCCTCCTTGAGGCCCTTCCATGAGAACCTCTCTCTAATGGCCCTGTAGGTTTTGGTAAACCCCTGATGGCCGGCCAATGGTGAATCTTGTGATGCCTGAAGTATCTTCTTCTTGAGCTGAGATCCCTCAGTCAAGAAGATCCGGTCCCTGTAGTAGATGATCTCATCGACCACTCTATACCTGTCATCCGCCACCTGTCCATCCAGAACCTCACATGCAAATCTGTCCTTGGAGTACTCAACTAAAAGTCGAGCCCTCCAGTCTGTATCCAAGCTCATAAGAGACAATGTGGCTCGTCTACGTGAAAAGGCATCTGCTACCACGTTGTTCTTACCCTTGACATACTCAATGTCAAAGTCATATGCCTGGATCTTACTGATCCACTTCTGCTGCCTCTCCTGTAGCTGCTTCTGCTCCAAAAAGAACCTGAGGTTGTTGTGATCAGTCCTCACCCTAAACCTGTTCCCCACCAAATACTGCTAGAATTTGGCCAATGCATGCATAATGGCCAGCATCTCCTTGTCATATATAGAATACAACCTCTTGTGTGGAAGGAGCTTCCGACTCTCAAAGGCTATAGGGTGACCTCCCTGCATCAATACTGCGCTGATCCCCTCTCCTGACGCATCACACTCCAATTTAACAAATGGCTGCATAAAATTCGGCAATGCAAGCATTGGGCAGCTGCTCATCACCTCCTTGAGCCTATCAAAGGCTCGCTGCGCTGTATCCGACCAATTGAATGCCCCCTTCTTCGTCAAATCTATAAGGGGTGCAGCAAGCTATGAGAAACTCTTGACGAACTTCCTGTAATAAGTACAAATGCCAATGAATCCTCGAAGTTCTGTCACGTTCCTCGGCTCCGGCCAATCTTTGATGGCCCTGATCTTCTCCTCGTGGACTCTCACTCCGTCCACCCCTATGATATGTCCCAAGTACAACATCTCCGACAACCCAAACTCACATTTGGAGAGCTTGGCATAGAACTGCTGTTCCTCCAAAATGCGCAACACTGCCTCAATGTGCTGGAGATGCTCCTCCCAAATCCTACTGTAAATGAGGATATCATCAAAGAACACCAACACAAACTTCCTCAAGTGACTGCGGAAGATGTGGTTCATGCAAGACTGGAATGTTGCTGGTGCATTGGTTAGCCCGCAGGGCATCACCAAAAACTCAAAGTGCCCATAATGACACCTGAAGGCGGTCTTGGGAATGTCCTGTTCCCTCACGCGAATTTGATGGTACCCTGATCTCAAATCAATCTTTGAGAAGAACCGGGCTCCTCTCAACTCATCCATCAACTCATCGATCCTGGGTATAGGGTACCTGTTCTTCAGGGTCTTCTTGTTCAGGGCCCTGTAGTCAATACACATCCTCAAAGTGTCGTTCTTCTTCTTCACCAACACCACAGAAGAAGCAAAAGGACTCGTGCTCGGCAAGATGTGCCCAAGAGCCAGCAACTCCTGGATGGCCCGCTCAATGTCATCCCGATAGGCTTTGGGATGCCTATAGGGTGTGGTAATCACTGCCTGAATACCCTGCTCCAACTCAATAGTGTGCTCAAACCCCCGATCCGGTGGTCGGCTTGGTGGTATATCCCCGAACACTGTGTCATACTTGTCAAGGATGGCCTGTATATCAGGATGAACGGCCTGACCGGTAGTCCCTGCCTCTGATGCCCGCAACTCAACCGCCCACTCTATGTCTCCCTTCCGGAAATCTGCCTCCATCCGGTGAGCCGAAATGGTCTGAGGTGGGTAAGTGTGCATCCCGCAGATCTTCTCATGCTTCCCAGTCTTCTTGTCATCCCACTCCATCTCCAGGGCCTCCCAATCTGTGGTGACCTTCCCAAGAGTAATCATCCATTGAACACCCAATACCACATTGGTATCCGGTATGTTGACCACGAAAAATTGGTCGGTCACGGTGTAGGTACCCATCGTCACTGCCAACTCTGGAACATACCGGGCACACTGCATCGTCTGAGCTCCTGGGACTAAAACTGAAAATCCATCGAAGCTCTCGGTCGGTATCCCTCTCCGCTCAACCATCTGTGCATCGATGAAGTTGTGGGTTGCCCCACTGTCAACCAAAACTGATACTCGCTGACCACGTACTGTCCCCCGTGCGCACAACGTCAAATACTTAGGAACTCCTCGCAATGCTGCAAGGGTCCCCCCTGTGGGTGCAAAAGCTGCACCACCTGCTCCTGGAGGTGGTGGTGGTGGCAACTGATCCTGGGTTGTCTGACTGTCTCCTGCCTCCACGTCATCCTCCTCATCCTCTTCCCCGCTACTCTCGGAGAAGACCTCAATGAAGTGTGCTTTGCCAGCAGCACATCTATGTCTCGGTGCCCACGACTCTTGACAAGTAAAGCACAACCGCTTCTTCTTCAGCTCCCTCCTGGCATCATCATCCACCTGTGCCCATCCTGGATTCCCCTTAGGAGGCGGAATCCTCACATCCTTCCCCTTGGGCTGGAAGCCCTGTCTCTGGGGGTAAGGTGTCCGAGTCCTGGGCAATGCATCCTGTAAATCCCGGGTCCTACTAATAGCATCCTGGAGTGTGGCTGGTCTAGTAGATCTAACTAGACCCCATAGCAGCTCTGCTAATCCCTCCACAAACATATAGATCATCCGTGCCGCGGATAGATCTGACACCATCACTGAAACCCTCAAGAAGTTTGCAATATACGTCTCTGGGCTCCCGGTCTGTTTGAGCCTCGTTAGCTCAACAAAAGGCTGTTTCGGATCCCTCCGGTCAAATCTCTCTATCAACCTCCTGGTAAACTCGGCATATGTAGTCATAGATCTGACACCATCACTGAAACCCTCAAGAAGTTTGCAATATACGTCTCTGGGCTTTCGGTCTGTTTGAGCCTCGTTAGCTCAACAAAAGGCTGTTTCGGATCCCTCCGGTCAAATCTCTCTATCAACCTCCTGGTAAACTCGGCATATGTAGTCACTGTAGAATGTCCGAGTGTAACCATCCCATGGAACCACCAGTCCTGGCCCTCACGATCCAAATGTAATGTCGCCACCTTGATGGCCTCCGTCTTTGACATCTGGTTAAGCTAGAAATAGATGTCCAGCTTCTCCACCCAAGACTTCGCCGAACTGTTTGATGAACCATCAAACGTAGGCAAGTGGAATCTGCTAGCTGTGCGGTGGGTATCTCCGTCATGATAATGTCGGTGCTCTCTACGATGGTCGCGGGGTCTACGAGCCCGCTGAAGCTGAACAAAGTCTCTAAACGAGAGAGCATCCTTGAACTCCTGCCCATAGGCCTGATACTCTGCAAAATAATCACCCATATGCCCGGGCTCTGCCTCCTGCTGGGCTCATGCCCCTGTATCTGCTCCCAAGAAAGTGGGCATGGTAGAGCGTGTAGGTGCATGTGAAGCCATCTGCTGAGTAGTATCACGCTGCGTAGCACCATGCTCTGGCAAATGGTGAGATGTACCCGATCCCTCACCTACCTGGAAAACCCGTGGGGTCTCACGATGTCTAGCCTCCACAGCTGTGAATCTCTGACCCATCACCTCAATCTGTCTCGCTAGATCCTGCACTGATTTGAGGAGTGCCTCCCCAAACTGTTTTGCCTCACTATCATCTGCCATTGGCTCTCTCTGCTTTGAATCTAACACAGGCTCCTCCTGCTCTGCATCTGTCACAGGCTCCTCCTGTTCTGTGTCCACCACCCGAACACAGTCTCCTTCTCCGTAGGTGTTCTCCAACCTACGCTCACGATCTATGTACTTTCTGCCTCTGTAACAAATGTATGGCCTCTTCCCCGGTGTCATAGACAACTAGCTCCATAGGCTGAGCCAGAACTATGCTTTGATACCACTGTAATATCCCATTTCGGGGATATCTCTAAAACACAAGCCAACTCCAACCAAAGATGGTCTGGGAGGGCGTTTACTAGATATTTCACCTTTGAGAAGAGAGTGAGATCTGGAGGCTACCTGGCCCTTTCCAGACTCTGTCTAAGAGTATGATGAAAACACACCAAGTGTTATAGAACTAGAATGCCGAAAATAACAATAATGCAAACATACAATAGCATAGACAGCATATATAACAAATGTTCCAGAAATATAGAGAGAAAATGCTAAGCCATTTTATTAAACTGAGAAATATAATGAAGTACAATAGGTGATCAGAGTGATAGCACCTAGACTTGCTCAAGGCAAGTGAAGAAGTACTCTCAGAATGGCTAAGAAATGGCTGCTCTTTGAACTGCGTCCCAGTTGCTGGAAAACTGTTGTGTAGCTTGCTACTGCTGAACTGAATTGATGAATTAGGGCTGATCCCCTTGCCGGAATGAGCTGAAAATCTGGAATCCTCCTCTACTCACCAACCACAGCAAAACCCAAAAACCATATCTGAAATGGCTAACCCTCGAAAATCACCCCCTTGGGGAATTACGCTACCCTCCAAGGCTCTGCGCAGAGGCTGAATAGGAACAATTGAAATACGGCCTCAAACTCCACCAAAATTCTCCCAAAGGCAAAGGCTGATCCTCTGCTCAATCTCTAGGCTCAAAACCCCCGCAAGAAACTCAATCCGGAGCTCCTCCTGAATGGACTGCGTCCTCCCTCTCAATGACTGCGCAGTCTATGAATGCCTAGCTCCGCAAGAAAACCCAAACATCAATCCTTCCGCAAAATACTGAAGAAAATACCTTGCCCGAGTAGGGACTCGAAGTCCCCCAGGGCTAAGGGCGAGATCTCCGATCGGAGACACTCAACGCACTAAATAGTGCTGCAGACAGGCTAAACAGCCAGCGTGCTCAAGAAGTCAAAATGACCAGCTCAATATCATCAACAACGAATGAATAAAATGAGGAGGCTCTCCCCTCTATATAGCATGAGCCCGTCTCAACCCTAATGCTCACCTCCTCCAACGTTGCCACGTGCTCCCTCTTAGCCTGCGCAGTCCCTCCATGTGTCTACATGGGCCCCCTCTCTGCGTGGTCTCTTGGCCCCCTCGGCTCACTTAAGTTACAACGTTGTGCTACTAGGGAGTGAACTTTTATTTCTAAAGTGAGTTATGTCTACCTTACTCACCTTTTTATTTATGAATAAACTATAGACGACAAAATTGAGCAAAATCGAATATTCCAATTAGCCATAGCTAATTAGGAATATTACAGCGGTCTAGTCTTTCCTTTATGTTGTTGTTGCCTATTCTCTTGTTGTTCCATGTTTACTTGCCATATTTGGGAGGGATGTCAAGAAGCTTATATGTTTCCATTTTATTTTCTATTGCATCCCTTGATGGGTCTGCGTGGTACACTCCTCCGAATTTCTCATCCACATTTAGAACTAGATTGAGGTCACCTTCCAATATTACTTTTCTGTTTTGGGAATTATTAAGGGTCTCTTAACAATGTTCCAGCATTGTTCTTTCTCCCTATAATGGTTTGGTGCATATATGTTGACCACATAGTATTGCTCATTGGCGGCTATATCTTTTAAGTCTGTTTTGATCCAATGCTGCTCTTTTTTTTGCTGAAGTAGCTCCCATTTTCCTTTTCTCCATAGATCACATATACCCCCCGAGGCCCCTAGAGCTTGTTGAGCTGTTCCTTCATAGTTTTTAAATTTTTTAATCATAATTTCAGATTCTTGGGCGCTAGTTTTGGTCTCCTGTAGCATTAGTATGTCTGGGATTTCCATTGCTAATATACCTTTGGTTGCATTGATTTTCGTTGATGTCCCCAAACCATGACAATTCTAGGAGACCACAATCATTATTTATTTTGATTAGGTGCTGAGGGACCTTTCCCTCTTTGGTGATGTTGGTTTTTCTCCTTATTTCTTGAGCTTTTCCCAAAGGAGTCCATGACCGGCTGAGTGCCCATTGCCCTTTCTTTTGCTGCCGCTTCATCTCTCAACTCTTTGTTTGACTTTCTTCCTGATTTCTTTTGGCATTCTAGGGTGAGTAAAGAGTCTTTTGATTGGTTCCTTGTCAAGATTCGGTCAACTGAGGGGGGAGGAGGGCTGTGAGGGAGATTGGGGGAAGCTGGAGTGAGGAGAGGAGAGGAGGGAGGGAGTGGTGAGGGGAGGGGAGGGCGGGAGGGTAGAGGTAAGAATGGGAAGGTCTTCAAGAGGACCAAAAGGGTTGGAAATAGGGAGAGAGGAGAGAGTAAGAGGAGGGTTGAGAGGAGGAGGCGAGGAGGGAGGAGGGCCAGATTCAGAGGGAGCCAAAGGATGGGTAGGAGGGGTAGGGGGAGGTTTGTTAGCTGCTTTTTTCTTTTTTACTTGTTCCCATTTTGCTTTCGGAGCTTCTACATCTTCATTTTCTTGTTTTTTCGAGCACCTATCTGCAAAATGACCGTATTCATGACATGCCTTGTATTTAAACGGTACCTACTCGTAGTCCAACTGCTGTATGTGCGTCCATTTGTCTACTTTGATCTTCACTGCCTCCGGTAAGCCTTTTCCTAGGTCGACTTCGATGCATATCCTCGCACAGACATGCATGTTCTCCTTTGGCTCGCCTTTGTCAATATATTTGCCCACAACATTCCCTATTGCGCTGACTGATTCGTCACCCCAACAATGGAGGGGGAGATGAGGAAGTCTGACCCAAACAAGGACTGTGCTTGGCACATCCATTTCAGGGTCGAAGTTTGGCATCCATCTATTTAGATAGAGCCCTTGCATGTCCATGAAATATGGGCCATTTCTGAAGATTAGATCCCTGTCTTCCCTTGTTTCAAAATGGAAGGTGTAATACCCTCTTCCACAAAATCTGATAGAGATTTTCCCAGTTATTGAAGAGGTCCAGTTCCTCTCAACCCACTTCTGAACCGAGTGAGGAGAAGGCCAGAGGCCTGTGAACTAGCCAACCAAGCTGCATTCAGAAGGGGACATTGCTACTCTGTGAGGGAGGATGAGCTCAGGAATTTCATTCAGTTTCATCACAAACTTTGATACGGAGGGTCTGGTTCTTGGGGGACCCATGAAGGAGATTAGTGATGCGAAAGCATTTGCAGTTTCATCTTGAGTAGAGGCAGATGATTTAGGGGGAGTATCCCCATCTGGCAGAGGGTTCAGAGGTTCCATTGAAGGCATCAGGAGGCCGCACCAGTCGGGATGAAACAATAGAGGCTGAGGGATGCAAGCCCTCAGGGCGCGCGCGCAGGGGAGATTCAAATCGCCGCAGAGCAGCTTTCCGCGTGCAACATAAAAAAGATTAAAAAAGAAGTATTAGAAAAGGGAAAAAAATTCAATTTCAATTGAAAGAGGTTATAAGTGAAATTAGTTAAAGATAAAAGGACATTTTTCAAAATAAAGTATAAAAAGGGGGTATTAATAATGGTACTTTTCTATGCACCCACTAAAAATAAAAGAGGGGAGTTGGAGAACAAGTGAAATTTTGAACTATTTTTTCCACATATAAGTCAACATTTTGGACTATCCTTTTTGTGAAATGGAAATTGAGTATAGATCAATTCTTAAAAATTGCAAACACTGTTGTCCGATGTGGAAATTTATTTATTATGGAAGAATATCATGATAATACACGAATACAAATAAAAAAATTAGAAGACGGACTCGCAAAGCTTCAACAAAGCAACAAGGTGTCACAACATACAAAGAGCTTGAGGATATGTTTTACAGAAAATGACAGTGAAATTTTTCGCTTGAAAGATCGCAATAAAAAATTACTTGTATAGGTCAAGAAGTCCAAGGCTATGAAACAAAATTAAAATAGGAAAAATAAAGTCTTGAGAAGAAAATGAACAAGAGTCTATCAAAGAAAGAAGAAAATTTGCGCTTAAAAGTCCTTAATAAAAAATTATTAGAATAAATCAAAAGTTTAAAAGATGAGGATAAAGACACTAATGATAAATTGGACAATCTACATAATGAAGAACTTCCACGTTTGAAAAACCATAATCAAAATTCATTTATTCAGATTAAGAAACCTAAAAATGATAAGAAATCATTGGAGAACAAATTAGAAGAATTTATCACAAAAAAGCATCGGAGTCTTTAGAAGTCCAAGTTGAAGAAAAGAGAACAAACACTGATATAGATAATATCACTATTCAAAAAGTTCCCAATCCAATTGAAGTGAAGACATACTCAGATGCTGCAGTTCAAACAACGGAAATTCCAAGTGAAGATCCAACGATCAAGCAAGCAACATCAATGCATTAAGGGATTCATATATGTGAAGCAAATCAAGAAATCAGGACAAGCATGATAAGGGAAATTCAAGTCACAAGCAATGTTATTAGAACCGAACCGGTCATCGAACTGGAAAACCTTGTGGACCGGGAACTGGTCGGAATCGGAAAATAACGGGAAAAAAAACCGGTTTACCAAAAACACATAAAATATTCATATTTTAAAGAAAAAACAAATATATTCATGTCCATCCATATGAATCCAAACCATTTATACACAAATATGCAAAAGTTCTCATTTATATAGCAAGTAATAGTGCATACAACCAAAATAGCACTTAGTGCAAAACATCGTTGAACTTAAAATGTTACAAACATCAAGAAGCAGGGTCTAAAAGGCCTTTATAATCCAAAATAACATCATAGATCATAGTATTATACTACAACCTACAATACTACAAGCTACAACTACAACAAATCAATGATCAAATCATCAATCATCAATCATCATCCTGATCGTCCTCCTTATCCTCATCTGAAGAATGAGTAGCATCCAAGTATACAATGAGATTATGGCTTGATTCCCATAGCCCTTGATTTACCCTCTGAAATTTTGGAGAAAATCAACTCCAAAATCTTTTGAAATCAACTATTTAGCAACCCCAGCAAAATAAAAAAAATCTTCCACTAGTTGCAAAAACCACTGAAGAAAACCCAAAGATCTTTGGGAAAAAAAAACTTTGAAGTATCTCGAAAATCTGCCAACCCAACAACTCTGCAAGACTCCAATAAGCTCTTCAAATCTGCAAAAAATCTCCCTTAGAACAACCCTACAAAAAATTCTTTGAATTCTTCTCACTGAACTCAGCTCAAGAATTGCAAGAGACTCGAATGAATAGTGTGAGTGAAATAGAGGGGGTGGGGGTGTTTAAGTAGCTTTAGGGGGGGCCTACGGTAGCGTTAGTAACTAGGAAAAATAATAATTAAAAAAAAAAAAATATATATATATATATATATATTTTTACTGCTTAGGCTTGTGAACCAGTGGAACCGGTCTCTGAACCGTTCCGAACCGGACCGGTACCGATCATTTCTGGTTCGGAGAGCCGGTTCAGATCAGTTTTGCCTCCAAACCGGTCGGACCGACCGGTTTTTCAGAATAGGTTCGGTTCCGATAACACTGGGTTGTCCCCATGGATCCAGATCAGCTGAAGGCATACAAGAAGGAGGTGGAGTTCGGAATCATGTGGTATCTCACATAGCGGTTTTGGGAACAACCAAAGAGACGTGGGACTCTCTTTCCACGCTATATCAGGGATCTTCTGAGCAGCGGAAGATGTACTTAGAAGAAAAGTTGAGATGCACCCGGATGCAGAAAGGGGAGCGCATAGACCCCTTCCTTACCAGGATTCAGTTGACCTGAGATGAGCTCGCAGCTGCATGGTCAGTGTCTCAACCTACAGAGTTGGTACGAGTAGCCCTCAACAGTGTTTCCAAGGAGTGGCAAGTGTTTGTCCAAAGTATTTTTGGCAGAGAAACATTGCCAAGATGGGACAGAATGTGGGCAGACTTGTAGCAGGAGGAATTGAGGCGAGATCTGATGAAGAGCCACATCGGCTGCAATAGCAGCAGTGGGTCGAAGGAGGTAAAGAAAGAGGAGAATGTGGCCCTCGCATCGAAGGATCCCAGTCAGGGACGGGGGGAGCGTAGACCCCTTCCTTACCAGGATTCAGTTGATCTGAGATGAGCTGGCAGCTGCATGGTCAGCGCCTCAGCCTACAGAGTTGGTACGAGGAGTCGTCAACAGTGTTTCCAAGGAGTGGCAAGTGCTTGTCCAAAGTATTTTGGGTAGAGAAACATTGCCAAGATGGCACAAAATGTGGGCAGACTTGCAGTAAGAGTATGAGGCGAGATCTGATGAAGATCCACATCAACGGCAATAGCAACAGTGGGTCAAAAGAGGTAAAGGAAGAGGAGAATGTGGCCCTCGCATCGAAGGGTCCCAATGAGGGACGGGGGAAGTGTAGGAAGAAGGACTTGTCAAAGGTCAAGTGCTTCAGGTGTGGCGAGCTAGGCCACTACTGCACTCAGTGTCTTTTCAAGAAGAAGGACAAGGAGGAGAAGCAGGACCAGCAGGTAGCTTCTACCGAGATCGATAGGCTGTCCTCTAGGTTGGAAGAAGATCTCACTATGTTTGCAGACATCCCTCCAGGAGTGAGATGGGGTGACTTGGTTTTGAAGCCCCAGAGTGCTACAGGGTGGGCAGGATTCTTGAGGAGGTCCACCTCTTGAATCAGTACCTTGCTATGGGAGCCCACAGTACGCAGTAGCAAGATGGACCAATGGCAGTTGGTGCAGTCAGGTGCTAGAGCAACAGATGCAGTGGCTGGTAACGGTCAGATACTAGACAGCGCAGTGCAGAGTTGGCAACAGTGCAATTGGCATAGTGCAAAGTCAGCAGCAGCGCAGAGGCTTCAGTGGCAACGCAAAGACTAGTAGCAGTCAGGACTCCGGTGACATATGCATCATACTAAACACAAATGGTTCAGTGTTTTGGATAGTTCTTAGTTGCAGATGTTGCAGTAGCAACACCAACAAAGTTGCAGTGTAGATGCAGTGTTGGCAGCAATTTAACAGGGTCAACAGCAGCACAGATGCAGCGCATATCAGAGTTAATGGGCAGCAGTAGCCATACATTAGCAACGTAGCAGGAGATGGTGCAGAGACAATGTATTGTGGCAGTAGTTGTAGTATTATAACACTTTCCTCACTAAGAGGGAGCGTTAGTTTTTGTAGCATCGAATGTGTTCTAGCCACGAGATTTGGTAGAGAGGCTAGAATACATGTATTCTCCAAAACCCATAAATCGTTTCTGGAAATTCCACCTAGAGACGACTTAATTAGATTTATTAGTCAATTTTAATATTTCCTAAGTCTAAACTTAGGGAATATGATTAATTAATTAGAATTATTTAAGTCATCGTGAGAATGTTCTAGAAAAGTACATGGATCGATTTCTAGTTAATCCTAGCCATCAATTAAGATTTAATCGTGGTCTTTGAAGTCTCAACAGAGGATTATAAGAAGTCGATGGGGCTTTGAGAAGACACACCAAATCAGTTGAGCTTCGATTTTGCTGAGAAATCGATTTCTAGAGTAGCAACTGTGTGTTGTCGGAAGTGATTCAGTGAGATCGAAGCAGTGAGAAAGGGGAAAAGATAGTGAAGCCGGAGGAAGATTTCCATATCCCGCGAGTACATTTGCAGAGAGGCAGAGAGTGCTACAATGAGGCAGCGCAGAGCCCTCTAGAGGCAAATTTCGTTTTGCTGGGGAGAAGTCGAGACAAAGTGCCAGAAGCTGGAGAGAGCTTCCAGAGGTCGAGAGAATCAGTGTCCCAGATAGCAGTTGACAAAATAGTGAGAGGTGACGTAGTTCTGAGTTGGAGGGACGCAGTGACTACGCAGTCTGACGCAATGAATGCGCAGAGGCAATTGGGAGCAGCTCAATTCGAGCTGAGGTCAATGTTGGATAACCTGTGGAGTGAGGAATTTTCCTCTAGTTATTTTTGCCAGTTTATCTCTGTTTGGATTGCCAATTTGGGCATGCATAGTTTGTACTCAGATTTTCACTACTACATAATATCAAAACCCTCAATTGTTGCATCGGTTTTCCTGAGTTGGGGTTTTTCGCGGACATTGTCCAAAAATAACGGTGTATTTTGTGTGTGTACATCTATTTCTTCCAACGTTTTTATTTCTTCCGCAGTATTTTATTTGTGAAGGTTGCAGTGTATTTAATTCGATATTTGTCGTAGGAAACTGCAAGTAAATTGTTTGTTTAATTAAACAATTAGAAGAATTAACATCGGTTGTTGCAATAGGATTCGAGGTTAGCCGAATTTTCACACAAGCCTCTTCACATACATTAGATTGCTGCCAAGAATCTCTTGAGATATCTCCGGGGCACAATCAACTATGGTTTGAGATACACTGCCGAGAATTTCAGGCTACATGGATATTCTGATGTTGACTGGATTGGCAGTGTGGTGGATCGTAAGAGAACATCTGGATGTTGCTTCTCATTGGTATTTGCTTCGATATCTTGGATGAGCATGAAGCAGAAATCGGTTGTGTTAAGCACCGTCGAGGCTGAATACATTGCTGTTAGTATGGCCTGTTGTGAAGTTGTTTGGATGAGGAATCACCTTAGTGAGCTATTTGAGAATGTGTTGGATACCACCGTGATCTACTGCGACAACCAAAGTGGGATTCACCTTTCAAAGAATCTCGTGTTCCACGACCGCTACAAGCAAATTGATATGAGGTGCCACTTTATCCGGGATACGATACAACGGGGAGCAATAAGGCTCCATCACATCAGGACTGATGAGCAGGTCGTAAACATTCTCATGATGTCCTTGGGGAAGGTCAAATTCTTAGCCTTCCATGAGAGACTTGGAGTCATTGAAAGACCCTCCTATGAGGGTCCCGCATGAGTTGGACACTGAGCTCTAGGATCTCCTGGGGGCTTGGGATACTTCTTGGAGTTATGAGCGACCATAGGGTGAGTGGTTCACCTTCCCCTAGTGGTGCACTATGTACAAGGTGAGTGGTTCACTTTCCCCTACGATTGTGGACACACGTATGTAGGATGCGTGGTTGACCTTCCCCTACGATTGACATATGCATAGGATGAGTGGTTCACCTTCTCCTATGGCATATAAGCAAGATGAGTGGTTCACCTTCTCCTGCTGCTGCCCCAGCATACATCCTGCCCATGTAATCCGGGACTCGTGGGAGGTACCTCTCATCTGGCCAATGAATTGGGAAATGAGGATAGGGACCATAGCACTACCGATGGACGCATTGTGTACTGTCGTACTCCCTATGTTGGGATGCATGGTGTTCAACAACTAGATCTGGGATCGATTGAGGTTCTACCTCTGCATTGACTTGTGTCAGTGGAAAGTGGCAAGGTCTTGTGACTCACTCTCGATCAATTATTCTTCATTATTACTTCATGATTCAACAGAGATGACAAAGATGGTACATGATGACAGGATGGCATGATGATCAGTGATAGTAGATGGATTGGCAGGTGGAATTCTCCCTATTTGAGAGGGAGTGTCAAAATTTGTCAACTAGGGCCAAATTCCACCTTGGGACAACTCATTTGATGGAGATGATGATTGCATTGGATTCCTCATTTCGAGAGGTCCCAGATTGATCTAAAGATCATCTCATTCGGACAAGCAAAAGTGAGATTTTGAATCTATTCTTTCACATGTGCAAATTGTTCAGGTTGACCTCAGCTTAATGTAGGCTCAAGGAGTCCAATGGACGTGTCTCTTCACCCTCAATGAATTGTATAAATGGAGTGACCTCTCACCTCATTTGGACATCATTCACTCACACATTCTTCTTTCTCTCCTCATCAGATTGGTTCGTACAGCTTGGGAAGCCTCTCTCTCTCTCTCACGTGCGGCTAGGAGGACAGATTTTTGGGCTAAATCACAGAACCAAATTTCAGGCATTTTGACCAGCATTGACCAGGGTTGTTTTGACCAAGTTTGACTGCGATTTTGAGGGCAGAATTTCGATTTCTCTAGGCCGCATTGACTGGCACGAAAATCGAGATTTTCTGTGCATGTTGACATGCGTTGACTTCGGGGTTGACTTTTGTTTGACCACAAAATATTATAGCAAAATTTCTCTCCTTTGACCGAGTTGTTTTGGGCTACATTTGACCACCTATCCAGGCCAAGTTTGACCAAGGAAGACCGAGCTGCATTGTGGAAGGTTTACTGTTGTTTTGACCAACGTCGACTTTCTCGTTAGGATCGAAGTTTGACTGCAGTTGACTGCAGAATTTAACAGGGATGATTTGGCTATGTGTTGGGCAAGTGAATTTGATTTATGTACTCCCTCTCTCTCTGCTGAACTATTGAATAATAATAATAATAATTGATCAAAGGGTTTTCCCCACAATGGGGTTTTTCCCTGGAATCCACCAAATCTGGTGTTCTCTTGTCTTGGCTTGTCTTCTGCATTTTGTTTTATGTTCTATCTGCATTTACAGTCAATGTCATTAATTTGATGTGACTACTACTGGAAATAACTGGAAATTGTCATTGGGTTGCTAAGGGAACATTGAAATAAATTGTGCTAAGCATAGAACATTAAAATTATTGGAAGTGTTGCATGCATTACTCATGGACAACGATGAATGAATGTTCCTAGGGGTTAGTCTTGCATATTGCAACCTTGAAACTCCATCAATTATTGACAACAAAGTATAAAATTCTTTTGTAGTTCTGAAGTTGCCTCCTCTAGGCTTAATGAAGCTGCATAGGTCTCCTTGATAGAGCGAAACGATCAAACCAAAGTAATTCTTGACTCCATTATCCCCAATAGGTGGGCACTGGTCTACAATCCTGGTGATCACCCTCAACTCAACGAATCATCTTTCTTTCACCTTTTCTCCCCTTTTTTTTCGTCCCTTTAAGGATAGATAGCCTCTTTAGGGCTTGGTACGAAATCCAGTTCGAGTGAGCTCTTGCAAAACTAATTGAACTAGCTTTTGCACTACTATTTCCTCTAGCAATTATCAAGGTTGAATCTCAAGATAATTGATGCCCTAGCTATCGTACCAAGTGGGAACTCTTGAAGTTGTTTTGACTTGGGGATTCCTTGAAGGTTTGTAGTTTAGTAGCATATCATTCGAAACCTTTTCTCTTGATTGTATTGAACTTGGATGAACTCCTATCTCGTTACATACCTCAACCCTAGGTCTAATATAGTCTCTTCCCCCAAGGGGTTTTTCGTGGAAAGCCATCCTAGCTTCTCCTAAAGCTCACGCCTCAATTGAGTGTTTCCATTGAATGAGCCATCCTTGCATCACTTCAAACCCTAGTATAGACACATTAATCAAGAGTGAGGGATATTGGGACTCCTCTCGTTGGTGAAAATCCGAGAAGAGAAGGGAACATAGAATTTGGTGACAATGGGCCTTTGTCCCAAATTGTTGTTGTGCCCTCTAGATTTAGCCTAAATACTAGGCCTGCTAGTTTGTGCAGCAATAGGCCTAATACTAATGAACTTGATGCTAGAAAGGCCATAGTTTATCTATGTTATTATGGGCCTCTAGGACCATTCTTCCTAATTCTGGACAATATACTTGACACAGGAAAGATGTTTGTCCTTTGTCAGACCATTCTACCTAATTCTGGTCATATATGAAATAAGGAGAATGTCAATCCATGGTGTTATCTCAACAACTCTCCCTCTCAATAAGAGAGGCATTCTCAACAAGTCCAAGCTTGTCCCTGAATTATACAAACTTTGCACTACACAAAGGCTTTGTAAGAATATCATCAATTTGCTCAACAACAAAGAAATATTGGAGCTCCACTTCTCCTTTCTGCACCATGTCATAGATGAAGTGGTACTTGATCTTGTTAATTTTAGATAACAATGGTATGTTCTATGCTAGCAATAATTACTTCAGTGACCTTTTATTAGTCCAATGATAGTTTCAACTTAATTTTCAATAGAAATCACATCAACCATTTATCACATTGATAGTAACTGTATAAACAATAAACTGTAGAAGACATGCAAGACAAGCGAACACCAGAATTTGGCTAATGCTAGGGAAAAACCCCAAGATGGGGAAAACCTTTGATCAATTCTTTTTATTATAAATATCAAATGTTCAACACAGAGGGAGTACAATAATACAAAGTCAAAGTAAAACTTGACTTGCCAAATCACTGTACAAAACAACCTTGTAAAATATGCAATTATGCCCTGATTCAACAGCATTCAAATCAGCCCTAACTAGAAGTCAACAACAATCAAATTCTAGTCAAACTTCTCCAAAACAATTCGGTCAAAGGACAGAGGAACTCGGCCTCTCTTGCTTTTCAATGTCAGCCCAAAACAGTCATCCAAACAACAATCAAACTTGGTCAACCTGAAGCAACAATTTATTTACAAGGAATGATTGGCAAAATAACAAAGAAACTGCAGGAAGACACCTGAGATAATTTTTCTCCTGATCTCTGGAGAAATTCTGACACCCAAGAGACACCCTATATCTCTCTACGTCACCTTTGTGTCCTTCTCTACGCAGAGACTGCGTGGGACTACGTCACTGCTGTGTTGTCCCTCTGTGCTGCCTCTCTACTCTTCTACTTCATTCTTCCTTGAGTTTTGACTGTTGTTGAAGTTTTCCGCTTCCTCCGCCCTTGCAACTCTCCCTTTGAAATCAAATTCTATGCTCTAAGAATCGACTTCCCTCGAGTTACTGAGTGTTTGCCCATCTTACTTTTCAAATGACCTCAAGCCTTCTTTTATAATCTTCTCATTGACAAATCAACGGCCCAGATTAGAAGTCTAATCAATGGCTAAGATTAAATCTTGACATGATCTTCGTTCTCTAGAAGATTTACACTCTGCTTTATTAATACCCATTAATTATTTAATTTCTCTAAGTTTAGACTTAGGGTCCCCATTAAAATAATCAATTATTTTAATAAAACATGAACCGAGTGGAATTTCCACAAACGATTTCTAGGTTCTTTGGAATGTTGGTGTCCAAGCCTCCTCACCAAAATTGAGACTTAGATCACTTTCTGGTGCGCTACAAAAATCAACAAAACCCACTTAGGGGAATAATCCATTAACATTTTTCTTAGAGAAATTCTTCAGTTCAACAAGAGATACATCTAATACTGCTAGTCAACTATGAGGTCAAACTAACCAACAAAGCTTGAGGTCAAACTAACCAACAAAACTTATGGTCAAACCTAGTCTCCAACCCTCCCGTCAAGCCTCCAATCTTTCCCTACAATTCGGCTTGTTTTGATCTATCATCTGCCCTAGGCCAAAATTTGGCCTCCAGAATATGCCCAGAAATTCGGCCTCCCAGTCTTCCCCGAATTTCAACTTGCCCAGAATATGTTGCCTGGAAACACACGTGCAAGCTTAGGATAGAGAGATGCGAGCTAGATAGAGAGAGAAAAATTATCTTCATCCTTTTCGTCCTTCCTTGTCCTTCTTTTCCTTCATTCGGATACCCATAAATTATCTTTCTTGTGTGAGGTCAAATGGCGCCTTTGTGGAGGAGGTCGATTGCCTTTATATAGTGATCTGCCTATCCAAAATGGGTGTGTCCCTTCACTGGAACGAATTGACAATCTAGGAGCCAAAAATTCAAAATTCAAATTTCAAAATTTTCTCTTTTAAATCCGACATGAAGAACATGTCTTATAATATTTCTTTAAAGGGCTAAATAATCAAAATGACATGAAGAACATGTATTACAAATTCTTTATGCATTACACGGGCTAAAAAATAAATTATGAAGAGTGGCCATAGCTACAAAATTCAACAACCCTAAGAAATGCTTTTTCATCAAAGCATATTGATGAAAAAGCTTGATATATTTTTCTATCTTGTAATGTTGTCGCAACTTTCCCAATTCTTGGAGTTGTCATCTTTGATAATGAAAGACGATATGAACTTCTAATTGTGATACAAAATTATTGCACTATAAAATGATGTAGCCATCCCAAATCAATCTTTTGTGGAACTTTGCGCATATAGGCTTCCAAAGATGAATTGTTAGCATAAGACTTAATTTTGATGACATCAATGTTTTTTGAAACATAAGTCGGTTGTTTTTGTCCTGAGTGATATTATATGTTGATTGGTTCAGATGTCTGCTCTTATGATTTGGATGTTGATAAGGAGTTCTTGTGACTAGTGTTATCGGAACCGAACCGGTTTTGAAAAACCGGCCGGTCCGACCGGTTTGGAGGCAAAACCGGCCCTCCGAACCAGAAATGACCAATACCAGTCCGGTTCGGACCAGTTCAGAGACCGGTTCCACTGGTTCACAAGCCTGGGCACTTAAAAAAATATTTTTTTTTCTTAATTTTTTTCTTAATTTTTTTTTTAAATTTTTTTTTTTTCCTAGTTACTAATGCTACCCTAGGCCCCCCCTAAAGCTACTTAAACACCCCCACCCCCTCTATTTCACTCACAGTATTCATTCGAGTCTCTTGCAATTCTTGAGCTGATTTCGGTGAGAAGAATTCAAAGAGTTTTTTGTAGGGTTGTTCTAAGGGAGATTTTTTGCAAATTTGAAGAGCTGATTGGAGTCTTGCAGAGTTGTTGGGTTGGCAGATTTTTGAGATACTTCAAAGATTTTTTTTTCCTAAAGATCTTTGGGTTTTCTTCAGTGGTTTTTGCAATTGGTGGAAGATTTTTTTTATTTTTGCTGGGGTTGCTACATAGTTGATTTCAAAAGATTTTGGAGCTGATTTTCTCCAAAATTTTAGAGGGTAAATCAAGGGCCATGGGAATCAAGCCATACTCCCATTGTATACTTGGATGCTACTCATTCTTCAGATGAGGATAAGGAGGACGATCAAGATGATGATTGTAGGTTGTAGTATAATACTATGATCTATGATGTTATTTTGGACTATAAAGGCCTTTTAGAGTCTGCTTCTTGATGTTTGTAACATTTTAAGTTCAATGATGTTTTGCACTAAGTGCTATTTTGGTTGTATGCACTATTACTTGCTATATAAATGAGAACTTTTGCATATTTGTGTATAAATGGTTTGGATTCATATGGATGGACATGAATATATTTGTTTTTTCTTTAAAATATGAATATTTTATGTGTTTTTGGTAAACCGATTATTTTTCCCGTTTTTTTCTGGTTCCAGTCCGGTTTCGACTGGTTCCCGGTCCACAAGGTTTTCCGGTTTGATGATCGGTTCGGTTCCGATAACATTGGGACAACCACCACGTTATCGATATACACTTTGAGATCGTACTCATCCAGAAGGAACAAAATCCTTGCCTTCCAGATCACATAGTTGGAGGCTTCGTCCAACCTATTTTGATCTTGCAGCGTGCAGCCTGGCTATTTCCATCTCAACAAAATATGTCGAAAACCTCCTCTGCCCTTTTGCTCAGCTGTTGCTAGGCTCTATGCAATCCCTGCTGGAGTGAGTAACTCTACTCACAACGACTGTTGATATGCAAGGGAATTGAACTTCTGAAACTAGAAGTTCCCTAAGGAAAATTTTCCCTCAGTGTGTGCTCTTTCTTCCACCCAATGCTATTTTTCTCTAGCAAACTGCTGCAAAATAATTGCGTCCAACTAGAGATCTGCTATGCAAAAAAAATACAGTTGCTCCCTCTACCTCTGGTAATCCTCGATTTGGAGAAATTGGATTTCTCTATTGCTCTCTTAGAGAAATCTATTTTCCTCAAGAAATTGACCCTCTCGACCAAAGAATTGCGCTGCCTCTAGGGGATTCGAACTGCTACTCACGCAGGGAAGCAAACCTCCTTCTCTTCATTTGCAACTGAGCTCTCTGGCTTACAATTTGCCCTTTGATACCATGTGAAAATTCGGCTAACCCCGAATCCTATTGCAACAACTGATGTTAATTCTTCTAATTGTTTAATTAAACAAACAATTTACTTGCATTTTCGTACGAAAAATATCGAATTAAATGCACTGCAACCTTCACAAATAAAATACCGCGGAGGAATTAAAAATGCTGGAAGAAATAAATGCACACACAAAATACACCGTTATTTTTGGACAATGTCCCCGGAAAAACCATACTCAGGAAAACCGGTGCAACAACTGAGGGTTTTGATATTATGTAGTAGTGACAATCTAGGTACAAACTATGTATGCCCAAACTGGCAATCCAAACAAAGATAAAGTGGCAAAAATAACTAGTGAGGAAAATTCCTCATTCCACAGGCTATCCGACACTGACCTCAGCTTGAATTGAGTTGCTCCCAACTGACTCTGCGTAGTCACTGCATCACCCTACGAAGTCACTGCATCCCTCCAGCTCAGAACTGCATCACCTCTCACCGTCTTGTCAGCTACTGTCTGGGAAACTGATTCTCTCGGCCTCTGGAACCTCTGTCCAGCTTCTGGGACCGAGTCTCGACTTCTCCCCAACAAAACAGAATTTGCCTCTAGAGGGCTTTGCACTGCCTCACTGTGGCACTCTTTACCTCTCTACAACTTTACTCGCCAAATCTGGAAATATTCCTTCGGCGTCACTATTTCTGCCGCTCACTGCTTCGATCTCACTGAATCACTCCCGACAACACACAACTGCTACTTTGGAAATCAATTTCTCAGCAAAATCAAATGCTCAACTGATTTGGTGTGTCTTCTCCAAGCTCCATCGACTTCTTCTTATAATCCTCCGTTGAGACTTCAATGACCACGATTAAATCTTAATCGATGGCTAGGATTAACTAGAAATCGATCCATGTACTTTTCTAGAACATTCTCACCATGACTTAATTAATTATGATTAATTAATCATATTCCCTAAGTTTTAGAATTAGGAAATATTAAAATTAACTAATAAATCTAATTAAGTCGTCTCTAGGTGGAATTTCCAGAAACAATTTCTGGGTTTTGGAGAATACATGTATTCTAGCCTCTCTACCAAATCTCGTGGCTATAACACATTGGATGCTACAAAAACTAACAACTTGACCATAAATTGACTCAATGTATTCACAACGAAGTCATATGTCCGGACATGAGTTCACCAAGAACATGAGGGCCCCCACAAGTTGTCGATACTCAAAAGGATTTGCCAAATCAGGCCCGATATCACTTCCACATAGCTTCTTGAAGTTGAGTTCCATCGGAGTAGATACAAAGTTGCAATCCACCATCGCACATCTCTTTAGTAGCTTCACAATGTATTTTCCTTGAGAAAGGAAAATCTCATCTGGCTTTTGCCAGACGTCCAAGCCTAGGAAGTAGTGCATAAACCCTATATCCTTCATCTCGAATTTGGAAGCCAACTCCCTCTTGCATTGATAAATGAGAGGGTCAGCACCTGTCAGAAAGAGATCATCCACATAAAGTACCTGAATGAGGGGCTTATCCTTTTCAACCTTGAAGTATAGGTTCGGGTCAGCTTTGCTTCTTGTAAAACCCAACTTCATAAGGTAGCTATCAATCCTCTCATACCAAGGCCTAGGGGCTTGCTTCAACCCATAGAGGGATTTCTTCTACTTGCATACATGTGTCTTACGATCGTGAACTTCGAACCCCTGTGGTTGTTCTACATAAACTTCCTCCTTAGGTGAGCCATGCAAGAAAGTAGTTTTTACATCCATTTGGTGTAGGCTCCATCCTTGAGAGGTAGCAAGAGAGATGATAGATTGGATAGTGGTGTATCGCACATCTGGTGCAAATATCTCGTCATAGTCCACTCCTTCCTTTTGAGAGAAGCCTCAAGCAATGAACCTGGCTTTGAACTTTTCAACACTCCCATTAACTCCATGTTTGATTTTATAAAGCCATTTTGAAGTGACCACAGACTTGTCATTGGGTCTAGGAACCACATCCCAGACATCATTCTTCACGATCGATTCATATTCCTCATTCATTGCATCCTTCCATACTTGGTGCTTCACGACTTCTTTGAACGTACATGACTTAGATTGAACAATGGTACTCATAGCAACTAAGTATCCTTGATTCCTAATCAACTTCTTACTTTCACGGAATGTCCCCCCTTGGTGCAACATGTCTTTTAACATCTTCGAGAGTGTCTTTGAGCCACAAGGGTCTTTTTATTGAGGTAGAGGGTTCACCAGGAGGTGGATCAATGGGATCCATTGGGCATTGGTTCATCCATCGGAGGTTCATCATTATCATTGTCCTTCCTAGGGATAGGAAGATTTTTGACCTTCCCAAGAGCAAAATCTTCATCGAAGGTGACATCATGACTTATTTCAACTTCTCTTTGACCAGGCACATAGATTCTTTATGCCTTTGAGGTTTCATTGTAGCCCACAAATGTTCCTTTCTTCCTAGATGCATATAACTTGTTTCTTTTCTCTTTCGGCACATGGAAACACGCGAGACAACCAAAAATTTTAAAATGAGAAACATCAGGTTTCTTACCGGTGAAAACTTCTTTGGGTGTGTTGAAGTCCAATCCTTGATGTGGGCTTCTATTTTGAACATACACGACAGTGTTGACAGCTTCTCCCCATAAGAATTTCGGTAGGCCTTGGTCATCAAGCATTGCATGGGTAGCTTCTATGATTGATCGATTCTTCCTTTCGGCAACTCCATTATGCTCAGGAGTATATGCAGTAGTGGTCTCCCTCTTAATGCCAGCTTCTCTACATTAGTCATTGAATTCATTTCACTCATATTCGGTTCCATTATCGGTCCTCAATATTTTGATCTTCTTCCTTGTTTGATTTTCAACCAAGGCATTGAAAGAGCGGAACCATTTGAACACTTCATCCTTCTTCTTCAAGAAATAAATCCATGTTTTGCAAGAGAAGTCATCCACAAAAATAACATAGTACAAGTTGTTGATTTTTGGTAGCATCAGAAGTGCTCTAAGTCTCCAAATTTGTGGAGAGGCTTAGGCACATGTATTCCAAAGAACACAGAAACCGTTTGTGAAAATGCAACTTGGAATATGTTTTATTGTAAAAATTAATTATTTTAATGGGGACCCTAAGTCTAAACTTAGGGAAATTAAATAATTAAAGGGTGTTAATAAAACAAAACGTGAATGATCTACAAAAGCGAAGATCAAGTCAAGTTATAATGTTAGTCGTTGATTAGAGGTCTAATCTCGGCCGTTGATGTCTCAACGAGAAGACTATAAAGGAAGGATCGAGGGCCATTTGGAAAGACACACCGAGTGAATCTAGAGATCGAAATTTCTGAAGTGAGCAAGAAATCGATCTAAGTGATTCCAGTGCAGAGACGGGTAGAGATAGCTTTCGGAGAGTGAGTGATTTTCTTTGCTGGAGAATCATCAACATACAGAGGCAGAGAGTGATCCAATAACTCTCATGCAGAGGTTGACGCTGAGCCATGCAAGGATACACAGAGGCAGCGCAAAGGGTTAGAGAGAATCCGAGATTTTGCTAAAGAATCAATTTCAGAAGCCGGGAGCCGGGGTGTGAGATCGGGAGGTTGAGAACAATGTTTCCAGTCTACAGATCGATCTTCTAGCTGGGTGATGCAGTGCCTAGAGAGGGTGATGTTGGGACTGCACAGTGGCAACGCAGAGCCTGCCAGGGGCACCTCATGCAGTGACCAGATCAACTGAGAGGTTGAGAACAATGATTCCGGGCTGCAGATCGATCTTCTAGCTGGGTGATGTAGTGCCTAGAGAGGGTGATGTAGGGACTGCGTAGTGGCAACACAGAGGCTTCCAGGGGCACCTCATCCAGTGACCAGATCAACCGGGATTTTTCAGTCATTGTGTGAGGTAATCTCACAAATCTTTCTGCCAATATTTCTCTATGTAACTGAATAACCCTTGAGGTATTCAGAGATGTATTCAGGATTTGCTACTGCTTAATAAAATCAAACCCTCAGATTTGCTGCACCGGTTTTCCCACATTGGGTTTTTCTGGGTACTTTCGTCCAAAATAAAGGTGTCTTATGTGATTGTTTTTCTTTGCTCAGTTTCCTTGTTTCAGAATCATATTTAATTAAGTGTAGGCTGCTTGAGTAATTTACTTCAATGTTTCAAGAAGTAATCTGAAATAATTTTGTAATGTAATTTACAAAGTAGGTGAAGTAAATTCAGCTGGTTGCAATAGGATTCTTGAGATTGTTAGATCTAGGAATTTTCACATGGTTCAGAGTGTTTGATGTTAAATAGGAAGAACAGATCTAGCATTGAAGTGAAGGCTGAATTGCGGCAGCAACAACATATCGAATCCCCAGTGGGATTGCGCAGTTCTAGCCAGAAGTGTTGAATTTTCGAGGTGGTCTCTCTCTGAGTGAGTGTACAGAGAGTTAAGACTTCTGGATCGAGATCTTGCCGAGGCAGAAGTGTTGAGATTTTGAGGTAGCATCGGGAATGCACTACCCCTGAAATTTCGTGGAGGGGCTAAGACACACGAGACCTCCAAAACCCATAAAGCGTTTGGGGAAATTTCATTTGGTGTTGAAGTTATTCTAATAATTTTTTTTTTAAATGAGGACCCTAAGTCTAACTTAGGAATTAGAAAAATTAAAGTTAATTAATTAAACACATGTGATGAAATGTTCTAAGTGACGTGGATCAGGCAGTCTTTTAATCTGAGCTGTCGATTAGAGATTAGATCATGGCCGTTGGTTTTCCAACGAGAAAAGTATAAAGGAAAGGCTCGGGGTCAGTTGGAAAGACACATACATTGGTAGAGCACTAAAGCTAAGTCAAATTTCTGGGGAAGGGTTTGCTAAGAAATTCGAAGCAAGTTTGCAGTGCAGTGAGGGGCAGAGATCGACAAGGGATGATCTGAATCCAAGGACGAGAATACAACAATAGAGGGGCAACAAGTACCAGTTAGCGTAGAGCCATCCAGGAGGGCGCAGTTTTGCCAGCACCACGTAGAGACTGCGCAGGGGCTGCGTAAGCCCAGCCAAGGTGATGCAGACCTAGCCAGCGCAGCGCAGGGGTAGCGTAGCTCCAGCCAGGGTGACGCAGTCCCAGCCGGGGCAGCGCAGAGGCAACGCAACACCAGTCAGGGTGACGCAGTGGGGACACTGGTCAGTGAGCGCTGACGCAGAGCCAACAAAGGCAACGCTGAGGGTTCTAGTGGGCCAGAAGGGGCTCGTGATCTGTAAATCCCGTTTGATGATGTGATACAGTCATATCTTCTGTCTTCGAGTGAAAGGTACTTACTGCCATGTAATTTATCTGTAGGGCCAACCATTTTTGGTGCCCAAAATGTTGTATTCAGATTTTGCATAATAATAAAGACCCTCTAGAGCTGCTCCACCAGTTTTCTCGCATTGGGTTTTTTCGGGGACATTTGTCCAAAAAATCGTGTAATCTTGTCACGTGTGTATTGTTCAGTAAATGATTTGTAGATGTGTAGGCTACAGTAAAATAACTTGTTAATGTTAATTAAACAAGTAGGTGAAGTAGATCTAGATACTGCAGTAGGGTTTCTGTTTTGAAACTTTCACATGGTATCAGAGCATTGCAGATCAAGCTGATCCACAAGCAGAGCTGCTGAAGAAATTGCTGCAGAGAAGGCAACTGAAGCAACAAAGTTCCAGAGAGGGCAGCGCAACACCAAGAGGGACGCAACCCAGCTAGGCTGACGCAGAGGCCACACAGAGCCAGCTGAGTTCCAAAGAGGGCAGCGCAGAGCCTTCTAGAGTGACGCAGAAGCAGCCTGCGCTGCGCAGTCGCTGCGTTGAGCCAGTATGCTTATGCAGAGGCCAACCAGAGAGACGCAGTCCGGGTTTTGAGGTTGCTGTGCAGATTTGCCGTAGTCTGGAAGCGGAGCTTCGGATCTTCGGAGGTTGCTGGTGTGGCAGAGGTTCTATTGGCACAGAATCGTGCTTAATAAAGGTGACAAGAGCGAAAGGAGAACAGTTGCTCAACAGATCTGCGCTAAACAGATTTGAGATTCGATCAGGAGGATGATCGTAGAGAACTGATTCAGTTGTTTTCGGCGGAGGATTTCTGGAGGGAAATTAGTTTTCAGAGGGAGCAACTACTATAGAGGGTTTCTAATCGCCAAGAAACCCTGATCCAATTTTCTGTTGAGTGTTGCAGTAGGAAGAGGGAGAGGAGTATCTGTTCCGACAGATTTGATCAGAGATGGTTTCTCATGGACTGAGAGATCAGGATAGGTTGGATGGCATGTCCAACTTCGTTATCTGGAGGGCCAGCATCTTGATAGTCCTAGATGAGTACGACATCAAGGACCATGTTGAGAATGTCTTAGCTGTGCCTACCGATGCAGATCCTCTGAAGAAATTCAAGGAGAATCAAGTGCGGGCAAAACGCTTCATCATGGACGGAGTCAAAGATCACGTGGTTCCACATATTGCTGGGAAGAGCACGACAAATGAGATGTGGACAACTTTGGACACGATGCATAAGGGAGGCTCTGTCCAAAGAAAGATGCTTCTGGAGAATCAGAGGCGGTTGTTCCAGATGCAGAAGGGTGAGGAAATAGATCCCTTCCTCTTCAGACTTCAGATTATCCGGGATCAACTGATTGCCATGGGTACGACTTCGGATGAGGGGTTTCTTGGTGAGGACTGCCCTGAATGCAGTTACCGAAGAATGGGAAACTTTTGTCCAAAGCATCTTGGGCAGGGCAGCTTTACCATCTTGGGCGGATATGCAGGCAATCCTCCGACAGGAGGAAATCAGGAGGTTTACCAAGAGGCAAAGCAGCAACATCGGTACAATCAAAGTAAAGAAAGAGGAGGAGGAGGAGGATGCATCCCTTGCATCAAAGGGACAAAGGCAACAAGGGAAGAAGAAGAGGGACCTATCCAAGGTTTGTTGCTTTAATTGTGGCGAAATTGGACACTTCGCCAACAATTGTCCTAAGAAGAAGGACAAGGGATCTTCTGAATCCAAGGCAACAACAGCAAAGGGGGACGATGGTAGTGACGATGGCGTAGCCATGAGTGCTCGTGAGCGACGTAAGTGGGGCTTTATTGATCTTTAGAGCAGTTACAGTCTACAGATGGAGAGGCAAGATCCTTGAGGTGCCCAAACTCTTGGGTCACATACGAGCTATGGGAGCCTTAAGATGGTAGCGGGACAAGTGGAGTAGTTGGTGCAGGAGATCACAGTGAAGCAGAGGGCAGAACTGGGATGCTGTAGATGGGAGCAACACAGTGCAGAGGCAACAGCGCAGAGGCTGATGGGACTTCAGCAACGCAAAGGGGCCAGTGCTTACGCAGTCTAGAGCTGCAACACCGCAGTGGCTTCAGGGGGACAACGTAGCGCAACAGCCAAGGGAGATTCAGTGATGAGATGCAGCCCGACTGGCATGTCTGTCATTGATTGGGCAGGGGTCCTTCAGTTGCTTACTTCTCAGGAACTGGGTTTCAGTGCAACAGTTAGCATTGGTAGTGCTATGGGCAACATGATGCAACAAATTAAGAGGGAGCTGCAGTACAAATGTAGCAGTGTCAGTGGCAGTAACATGGGCAACAATACAGAAAGCGGCAGCGCTGAGGCCGATGCCGACATTAGGCAATACTTGGTGTGGATGTATTGCTAGAGCACACTCCTCGCTAAGAGGGAGTGTTGAGATTTTGAGGTAGCATTGGGTGTGCTCTAGCCCTAAAATTTTGTGGAGGGGCTAAGACACATGAGACCTCCAAAACCCAGAAAGCGTTTGGAGAAATTTCATTTGGTGTTGAGGTTATTCTAATAATTTTTTTTTTTAATGAGGACCCTAAGTCTAACTTAGGAAATTAGAAAAATTAAAGTGAATTAATTAAACACATGTAATGAAATGTTCTAAGTGACGTGGATCAAGCAGTCTTTTAATTTGAGCTGTCGATTAGAGATTAGATCACGGCCGTTGGTTTTCCAACGAGAAAAGTATAAAGGAAAGACACACACATTCGCAGAGCACTGAAGCTAAGTCGAATTTCTGGGGTGGGGTTTGCTGAGAAATTCGAAGCAAGTTTGCAGTGCAGTGAGGGGCAGAGATCGACAAGGGATGATCTGAATCCAAGGCCGAGAATACAACAACAGAGGGGCAACAAGTACTAGTCAGCGTAGAGCCATCCAGGAGGACACAGTTCAGCCAGTACCACACAGAGACTGCGCAGAGGTTGCGTAAGCCCAACCAGGGTGACGTAGACCCATCCAGCACAACGCAGGGGCAGCACCAGCCAGGGTGACCCAATCCCAGCCGGGGCAGCGCAGAGGCAGGGCAACACTAGTCAGGGTGACACAGTGGGGACGCTGGTCAGTTGAGGGCTGACGCAGAGGCTGCAGAGGCAGCGCTGAGGGTTCTAGTGGGCTAGAAGGGGCTCGTGATTTGTAAACTCGTTTGAGGGTGTGATACAACCATATCTTCTATCTCCGAGTGAAAGGTATTTACTGCCGTGTAATTTCTCTATAGGGCCAAACATTTCTGGTGCCCAAAATGTTGTATTCAGATTTTGCATAATAATAAAGACCCTCTAGAGCTGTTGCATCGATTTTCCCGCATTGGGTTTTTCCGGGAACATTTGTCGAAAAAATCGTGTGTAATCTTGTCACTTGTGTGAATTGTTCAGTAAATGATCTATAGACGTGTAGGCTGCAGTTAGTGTATATTTTAATGTTTTTCTGAATACTTCAGTAAAATATCTTGTTAATGTTAATAAACAAGTAGGTGAAGTAGATCTAGATGCTATAGTAGGGTTTCTGTTTTGAAACTTTCAAAAGGGGAGCAACGCAGAGCCAGAGGGATGCAGTTTTTTCTGCAAGTAGTCACTGGGTAGAGAAGCGTCAGACGAAGAAGAAGAGCACATAGTGAGGGGATTCTTCCTCAGTGAGTTCCTTTGCCGAGGAATTTAGTTTTTTCTCATTTGCTGGGCAGTAGAGGAGCAACAGACTTACCAGCTCCATCAAGGAGTGCGTAAGCAAAACTAGAAGCTACGCAGTAGGGAGAAAGAGGGAGAAGTTCGATAGTTTTCAACTGAGATGGCATCTCACGGACTTAGAGATCAGGATCGGTTGGAGGGTTCCTCCAACTATGTGATATGGAAGGGAAGAATCAAATTCCTTTTGGAATAATATGATCTCAAGGCGTTCGTGGACAATGTGCTTGCTGTACCTACAGATCTGGATCATAACAAAAAGTACAAGTCCGATATGGCAAAGGCCAAGAGGCTAATCTTTGATGGTGTTAAGGATCGTATAGTCTCTCATATAGCTGGCAAGGACACAGGTAGACAAATATGGGAGGCCTTGTCCATGCTATACGAAGGAATTTTCGAGCAACGGAAGATGTACTTGGCGCAGAAGCTCCGGATGATCCAGATGCAGAAGGGGGAGCGCATTGTGCCATTCTTAACAAGACTTCAAGATATCGATGATTAGTTGGCAACCATGGGATCTACCCCATCTGCTACAACTATGATGAGACTAACTATGATGAGACTGGCCCTTAATGCAATCACTAAGGAGTGGCAAGTTTTTGTCCAAAGTATCTTGGGCAGGGCAACGCTACCTTGTTGGGAGTCGATGTGGGCAGCGCTTCAGGAGGAGGAGTTGAGAAGAGATCTGGTCAAGTGCAAACTTGACGGTAGCAGCGAGAGCAGATAAAAGAATCCGAAGGAGGAGGATAATGCAACCCTCGGATCGAAGGGGCAACAAGGGCAACAGAAACAAAAGAGAGATGTTTCGAAGGTGAAGTGATTTAGATGTGGCGAGATAGGCCACTTTGCATCGCAGTGTCCTTTGAAGAAAAAGGACAAGGATGAGAAGCACGATCCAAAGGTTGCAGCTGCGAAAATCGAGGAGGATGAGTATGCCATGAGTGCCCACGCATCTCCAGGAGGGAGATGGGGTGGCATAGAACTTTAGTTCACCTTGAACTTCAATTGGGCAGGATCCTTAAGGAGCCCATCTCATGGATCATCACCTTGGTAAGGGGTCCTTGATCAGTAGTAGTGGGATGGAGGAGTTTTCAATCGGTGCAAAGGAGTGCAGAGACGACAGTTGCAGTGGGTTGTAATGCCAACTTCTGAGCAGCGCGGAGCAGAGCAACAATAGCGCAGTGCAGAGTAGCAGCAACGCAATGCATCGGAGGGACAACGCAGTAGCTATCAACAGTTAGTGTCTTTAGCACCGAGATGCATCAATGGACACTTCTTTAGATTTTTGGGTGGTTTCAGTTGCTTCTCTCAGCAGTTGAGTTGCAATACAGATGTAGTGGCAGTGCTAGTAGCATAGCAGATGTAGCATTTGAGAGGGAGTTGTAGTACGGATGCAACAGTGGCATTGGCAGTGTCATGGGCAACATAACAATTGCAGCAGCAACGCAGTGGTTGGTGGACAACCTGTCAGACATCAACAATGCAAGGATGCTTCAGGGTCAGAGCAGTATGCAACAGGCATATTGTTAGAGCACTTTCCTTGCTAAGAGGGAGTGTTGATTTTTGGTAGCATTGGAAGTGCTCTAAGTCTCCAAATTTGTGTAGAGGCTTAGGCACATGTATTCCAAAGAGCCCAGAAATTGTTTGTGAAAATTCAACTTGAAATATGTTTTATTGTAAAAATCAATTATTTTAATGGGGACCCGAAGTCTAAACTTAGGAAAATTAAATAATTAAAGGTTGTTAATAAAACATATTGTGAATGATTTAGAAAAAGCGAAGATCAAGTCAAGTTATAATCTTAGCCATTGATTAGAGATCTAATCTCGATCGTTGATGTCTCAACGAGAAGACTATAAACTTTAAAGGAAGGATCGAGGGCCATTTGGAAAGACACACCGAGTGAATCTAGAGATCAAAATTTCTGAAGTGAGGAGTGCTCAAGACAAGAAATCGCTCTAAGTGATTCAGATGCAGAGAGGGGCAGAGATAGCTTCCGGAGAGAGTGATTTTCTTAGCCGAAGAATCATCAACAGAGAGAGGCAGAGAGTCATCCAACAGCTCTCATGCAGAGGCTGACACATAGCCACACATTGCTACGCAGAGGCAGCGCAGAGGGTCAGAGAGAATTTGAGATTTTGTAGAAGAATTAGTTTCAAAAGCCGAGAGCTGGGGTGTGAGACCGGGAGGTTGAGAACAATGATTCCGGGTTGCAGATTGATCTTCTAGCTCAGTGATGCAGTGCCTAGAGAGGGTGATGTGCCAGGGGCACCTCATCCAGTGACCAGATCAACCAGGATTTTTCAGTGATTGTGTGAGGTAATCTCACAAATCTTTCTGCCAGTATTTCTCTCTATGTAACTAAATAACCCTTGAGGTATTCAGAGATGTATTCAGGATTTGCTACTGCTTAATAAAATCAAACCCTCAGATCTGTTGCACTGGTTTTTCCACATTGGGTTTTTCGGGGACTTTTGTCCAAAATAAAGGTGTCCTATGTGATTGTTTTTCTTTGCTCAGTTTCCTTGTTTTAAAATCATATTTAATTAAGTGTAGGTTGCTTCAGTAATTTACCAATGTTTCAAGAAGTAATCTGAAATAATTTTGTAATGTAATTTAGAAAGTCGCTGAAGTAGATTCAGCTGGTTGCAGTACGATTCTTGAGATTGTTAGATCTAGGAATTTTCACACAAGTACCTCCCAAAGATGTTACGAGCAACATACCAGATAGATCAGAATGGACCAATTGAAGAATGTCGATAGTTTTACTTTCACTTGAAGGAAAAAGGTCCCTTTGTATGTTTTCCAGCTGCACAACCCTGACAAACAGCTTCATGATCTACCTTGAATTTGAGCATACCTGTGACCATCTTCCGTGCATCAGGTAAGGCTTTATAATGAAGGTGAGAAAACCTTCGATGCCATAATTCAGATTGAAGAGAAGTGTCGCAAGTCATAGCTCCCAAATGACTTCCTCCAACCTGATAGAGACCATCAACCCTAAATCCAAGTGTAAATGCATATTTCGGGTTCCTTTGCCAAATACGTATCTTCCCGTCAACGAATGCTACCTTGAAGCGTTTGTCTTTCATCGCAAAAATAGATACCAGGTCCTTTTTCAAATCATGCACATATAATACTTGTTGTAGATGAAGGATTTGACCTTGATTCAATTGAAGAGTAATAGTCCCTATCCCTTTCACAGGGTAGGTGGCATTGTCTCCAAGTATGATTTCCAAATTAGTCTTCTTTCGAATCAAATTTGAGAGGGCCTCCTTGTACCCAGTGAAGTGCCTTGAGGCACCAATATCAATCAACCAATTATCTAAAGTGTTTGGAGGAGAGGCAGTAGTGAGGGTAGAAATAAGATAAAATTCTTTTTGCTTTTCTACAACATTAGATTCCTCATACCTGGAGTTTCTCAACCTTTTGGGAGGTCGACCATTTCCATATCGTGTAGCGGTCTCTTTCCTTTGTTGTTGAACCTATTATTCCTTTGATTGCCATTTCCCTTGAAATTGTTGCGGTTGATGTTGTTGTCATCATCTCGTGGTGTATCCTTCTTATGAGGACACTCTCTAGCATAGTGGCCAAACCTATTACAATTGAAGCATCTTCCCTTTCTTCCTTCTTTGAATCCCCGTCTTTCTTGACTTTGTCTCTTTGGACCAACATTGTTCTTCCTCTTAGCATGAGTGGAGAATGCAGTGGGTTCATTTCCATTTGAAGGCTTGTCTCTCTCCATCATCCTTGTCTCTTCTTGAGTGCATTTGGTCAACAATTCATCAAAACCATGAATCTTGTCATTGTTAAGGATACTGGTGTTAAACACATCCCAAGCTCGTGGGAGACCTCTAAGAGCAATAAGAGTGAGCTCCCTGTCAGGAACAACTTCTCCAATAGCTAGAAGATCATTCTTGATTTCGGTAATCCTCATGAAGTAGGATTGGTTAGACTCCCCTCTATCCATCTTGATGTCCTTCAGCTTGTTCTTGAGAAAGAGGATTTGGTTTGCATTGTTGGCTTTGAACATCCCAACCAACTTGTCATACATCTCCTTAGATGTGCCCAAATCAGAAATGTAAGCAACCAGATGTTTTTGAATGGAGTCCCTGATGGTATTCTTAGGTTTGGCCTCACATTTCTTGTACTTTGTTTTAGCAATAGCTGGAGAATTTGAAGGCGGCTCCACAAATTTTCTGTGCACATAGATGACATCATTTTCTTCCAAAGTCAAGTCCAAAGACATCTTCCATGCATGATAGTCAGACTTATCATTGAGCTTATCCTCAAATTTGAAGTATGATGAGGAAGCCATTGAGTCTTTGTCCTTGTCCAACAGATCTTTGTGATTTCTTTTCTCTCTCTTGCTTGGGCTTTGTATTCACCTGGGCTCTGATACCATGTTAATTTTAGTTAACAATGGTATGTTATATGCTTAGCACAATTCTTCAATGTTTCTTTAGCATCCCAATGACAATTTCCAATTATTTCTAGTAGCAATCACATTAACTTAATCACATTGACAGTAAATGTAGATAGAACATAAAACAAAATGTGGAAGACAAGCCAAGACAAGAAGACACTAGATTTGGTGGATGCCAGGGAAAAACCCTTTGATTAATTATTATTATTATTATTCAATAGTTCAACAGAGAGACAGAGTACATAAATCAAATTCACTTGCCCAACACACAGTCAAATCAACCCTGTCAAATTCTGCAGTCAACTGCAATCAAACTTTAGTCCTAACCAGAAAGTCAACACTGGTCAAAACAATAGTAAACCTTCCACAATGCAACTCAGTCTTCCTTGATCAAACTCGGCCTGAACAGGAGTTCAAATGTAGCCCAAAACAACTCGGTCAAAGGAGAGATTCTGCTGTACTTTTCTGTGGTCAAACAGAAGTCAACCCTGAAGTCAACGCAGGTCAACATGCCCAGAAAATCTTGGTTTTCATGCCAGTCATGCAGCCTAGAGAAATCGGAATTCTGCCCTCAAAACCACAGTCATACTTGGTCAAAACAACCTCGATCAACGCTGGTCAAAATGCCTGAAATTCGGTTTTGTGATTTAGCTTGGAAATTTGTCCTCATAGCCTCACGTGTGAGAGAGAGAGAGGCTGCCCAAGTTGTACGAACCAATCTGATGAAGATAGAGAGAAGAATCTGTGAGTGAATGATGTCCAAATGTGGTGAGAGGTCACTCCTATTTATACAATTCATTGAGGGTGAAGAGACATGTCCATTGGGCTCCTTGAGCCTACATTAAGCTGACGCTGACCTGAACAATTTGAACATGTGAAAGAATAAATTCAAAATCTCACTTTTGCTTGTCCGAATGAGATGATCTTTAGATCAATCTTGGACCTCTTGAAATGAGGAATACAATGCAATCATCATCTCCATCAAATGAGCTGTCCCAAGGTGGAATTTGGCCCTAGATTCCAAATTTAGCAGGGCACATTAAAGATCATGAAAAGGCATTCCATACATGAGACATTAATCATTGTAAAATATAGCATCAAAATGTACTTACAAGAAAATGAGAGTATATCCATCCATCAATATTGCAAAAAGAAGCTCCAAGAGAAGATAACGAAAATTTCCAAATGTCAAAGTGCATCCCAACATCCAAAATTTCGTCCAAAATTGCAGCTCCGAGTTTCTCAAGTAGAGATATCGAAATCCAAGGGATACTGATCAACACAAGTGAGGCCTCTTATATTTATATGAGGCTCATCTAGTTCGAATTTTCTTAATTTGGCCTAATTAAGCCCCTGATAATATTTTAATGTGCAAATAACATCTCTTTTGGTGATAAGCCCACCAAATAGCTCAATAAGTGAAAAACAAGCCATCCAAAGCTAGCTGAAATGATAGGATAATGGTCAAGAGGGCCATCATAAGGCCTTATTGAGTCCTCAAAGTGCCATGATGAAGAGGAGGGCTCCAAAAGTCATGATCAAGGGCGTGGCCCCTTGATTTCCAAGAAAAACATCCTATGGTGCTCCAATGTGGCTGTGGGGCACAATTAATGGTCACATGGGCCTCCAATGGCTCAAGAACAAGTCAATGCTCCATCAATGAGGGGTAGAAGATGATGCATGCCCTCTTGTGCCTCTCTGAATGAGACAAAACCCCATCTGGGCCCTAGATCAGCTACCAAGTGTTGGGTTCAAATGTGTGGCCGGTTGGGAAACATGGTCCAAGTGCATCACCGACTCTGTATTGTTGGGGCATGAAGAAGCAATGTGTGGTGTTGAAGAAGCCCATGGTATAGTAATCAATGCTCTGCTATGGTGGATGCCCATGGCTCTCAACGCTCACCCTCCAAGTGCCATTATGACCCTATGAAGGGCTTGGATCCCGTATAGTGAGCCCAAGTCTGACATGGAGACCCACTTGCAATTCTGTATAAGATCCAATGCGTCTCCCCACCTTCCAATACAACCAGTCATTAGTGTAATTAAGTAAATAAGCTTGTTAATCAGGGGAAAAAGTTGATACTTCATAGTGGCATGCCCTTCAAAATGGGATTTAGAATGTACAGGTGCTACCTTGCTTGACAAGAGAGGTTAATAAATGACTCTATTAGGTGGTTTCAACCTCTAAGGGAGTGACAAGTCCATGGTACATCCAACCAGTGTTATCGGAATCGAACCGGTTCTGGAAAATCGGCCAGTCCGACCGGTTTGGAGGCAAAATCGGTTTGAACTGGCCCTCTGAACTGAAAATAACTGGTTCGGTACCGAACCGACTAGTTTCAGTGTCAGAACCGGCCGGTTCGGTACCGAACCAGTTATTTCCGATTTAGAGGGCCAGTTCCACCTGTTCATAAGGTTGGGTATTAAAAAAACATTTATTTTTTGTTAAATTTAATTTTTAATTTTTTTTTTTTACCCTAGCCCCCCCTAAAGCTACTTAAACACCCCCACCCCCTCTATTTCACTCACACTATTCATTCAAGTCTCTTGCAATTCTTGAGCTGAGTTCGGTGAGGAGAATTCAGAAAGTTTTTTGGAAGGTTGTTCTGAGGGAGATTTTTTGCAGATTTGAAGAGCTGATTGGAGTCTTGGAGAGCTATTGGGTTGGAAGATTTTCAAGCTACTTCAAAGATATTTTTTTTCCTAGAGATTTGTGGGTTTTCTTCAGTGCTTTTTGTAGCTGGTGGAAGTTTTTTTTTTTTTTTGGGCTGCTACATAGTTGATTTTAGAGGATTTTGGAGCTGATTTTCTCCAAAAATTTAGACGGTAAATCAAGGGCCAGGGGAATCAAGCCATCATCCCATTGCATACTTGGATGCTACGCATTCTTCAGATGAGGATGAGGAGGATGATCTGGATGATGATTCTGATGATGATTGATGATTGATGATTTGATCATTGATTTGTTGTACCTGTAGCTTGTAGTATTGTAGTTGTAGTAGAATACTATGATCTATGATGTTATTTTGGACTATAAAGGCCTTTTAGAGCTCGCTCCTTGATGTTTGTAACATTTTTGGTTCAACGATGTTTTGCACTAAGTGCTATTTTGGTTATATGCACTATTACTTGCTATATAAATGAGAACTTTTGCATATTTGTGTATAAGCGGTTTGGATTCATATGGATGCACATGAATTTTTTTTTTTTTTTACTCTAAAATATGAATAGTTTGTGTTTTTGGTAAACCAGTTTTTTTTTTTCGGTTCCGGTTTGGTTCCGACTGGTTCTCGGTCCACAAGGTTTTCCAATTCGATGATCGGTTCGGTTTTGATAACATTGCATCCAACAAATGGCACGTGTCATGTGAAATGATGATGGAACAAAGTAGGGCAATCGGGAAGGACCCAAGCCACATGCCATGGTACAAGGGAAGCTAGAATGAGGGAAGCCCACACCTTGGTTATATGAATGTAGGAGGGAGAAATCGTGGTACATGAGGTACCCTAACCTTTGTTTTTCCACCCTTATTCATATGCCTTTTGCCTTTTATTGATTTTTTTGTCTTCTACTGCTCTGGGTTTTAAGGGATGAGAGCATGATGTGTATGATGTAGTAGTGATTACCCCCTTAATATTGGGTAGTTCATTGCCCACTAGGGGTTGGGACAATCATGGGTTCCTTAATGATGCAGGGGCACTCACAGGGGCCCTAGGAACCAGGGTGATGGCCATAATGCTAGAGGGTAGAGCTCATGTTTGGCTTTTGTCCACATGCTAAATTTTATTGTCTCGACCATCTTTTGCATTTTGTAGTGCATTGCCTGTTGTATGTGGCCATATTATGCTTTTATCTATCTTTTTAGCTGCATCAACCTTCGGTGCATCATTCCAGGTTTGATCCAAAGTGTGGACAAGGGGAGGGGGAGGCTAACACCTTGTGGACCTCATGGACAAATGTGGACCCATATGGGGAAAATGTGAAAAGGGGCTAGTAATGAGTGGAGGGGAGTGAGATGTATGGTATCAGGAAGCGAGAACATGCAACCAAAATCAAGTTTCCCATGTAGTGCTGCTCCTAAAGCTAATAGCCAATAGAGGAGATCCCATGGGACTAAGATACAAGATTAACCTTAAAGTTGAGGTAAGGGAACAAGAGTATAGATCAAGCCCATTCTTTCCGCGGAATCCCCCACTAATGTTGAAATATGTAACTAGGTTCGACCTTCATAATTTCTTATACAATCATGATTTTATGTATTTGATGTAAAGAGAAAAAGAAAATTTATTATTATTATTTTGTAGCATGGGTTTTATGCTCAAGGTCATTTTATTTACAGGTCAAGCACCCATTGAGTTCTTCTAGGGCTTTGTCAGATGGTCAAAGAGTTAAGAGTCATTGTAATATGTAAAGACCCTATTGGGCATCATGCATCAAGTCAAAGAAATTTATTGTGTCAAAAGTGTCAAAAGACTCCCTCCAAGACCAAGTCATTCTACAAGCAGAGACAAGTCGGCCTCATTAAGGCTGCTTGAGCTACATGAAAGGTATATATAAGTGTGCCATCAACCTCATTTTGGAGAACACATTCGATCAAGCAAGAAGCAAGTTCGATCACCAAGGAAAGGAAGCATAATAGCCATTGAAAAGAGGAGAACAAAAAGAGAAGAGAAATCAAAGTTTTGGGGCCTGTTTTAGGGCTATATTCTCCCACATCTGCGAAGGATCCAGGGCATCATTTGTTGAAGAAAATTACAATTATAAAAAGGATCTGAAATCAAGTGTCAAGAAGAATCAATTTGAAGACCACATTGCTAAGGAGAAAGAAGATCCCAAGCGAAGGAGAAAGGAGATATATCTTACCATATTCCAACCACACGTGTGAGCTAGGGTTTCTGTAGTTAGGCTGAAAATTGTAGTCATAAGTTGTAGGTCCGAAATTGAGGTCGAATGAGAAGCCGCATTAGGTTTGAAGCAAGTTTGACTGGGTTGACTTTGTGAGAAGCAAGTTCATCAAGGAGAAGTTTGACTTGGTCCTGGAGGGTTCCTTGTCAAGGGTCTTAGGTCTTGGAATTCGTCGTTTGAAGATTCTATAAGAAGAGAAGAATTCTTGTGGATTTTCCTCTCAAGAGGAGAGGTTTTGGCCCTGGCTAGCAACCTATATTTTGTGTCCTCTTGTTCTTTTGATCTTCATAGTTTGGTAGCTGTTTGATGATAAGAACACTATAATAATCAAGTAAAGAAGAAGCTAACTACAAATAATTTCAAATTAAGTAAAAAAACATCACAAGCAGTTATCAAAGTAAGAGAAATCGCCCTAATCTAGCTACCCTTGATTTTTCAACATGGTATTAGAGCTAAGGTGACAACAAGAAGAGGAAACTTGAAGATCACTCCATTGAAGAAGGATACATGAGGGTCAAACAAAGTGCATGAAGGAGGACTGTCCATCACATCTCAAGGATCATATCATCTAGAAGGAACAACACTTGGAAGAAGAAGAATATTTCAAGGACCTTCCCTCCACTGTCCTTTGTCTTCTAAACAAGAAATTGAAAGCAAATTCTTTTCCAAACCTGGAACATAGAGTATATTGTTGAGATGAAGCTTTGCTCCATTTTCCAGCTTCAATGAAGTTGATCCCAGGCCTTTTACTGCATAACTGTTGTTGTCTCCCAGCTCCACTGCATGAGAATATGGTTCCTTTGATAGAGTGTGAAGTTGTTTACTTTCTCCTGTCATATGTCTTGATGCTCCACTATCAATGATCCATGCGTTGCCATCATTGAGAGAACTTGTGAGTGCCACCAAAAACCCTTTGCTTTTGACCTTATTAGATAAGTTGTAGATGATTCTTCTAATCCAACTCCCTACAATATTGAATCCCATTTTTAGTTATCTTATCATAGAGGGAGTGGCCTTTCCTTTCAAGCCAACAAAGTGATCTCCAATCTTCCTTGACCTTAGCTCTAATACCATGTTGAGAAATCAATGCTAGTAGAATTAGGGTTTGATTCCTCTTTCTTGATAATTACTTGTGAATTATGTTGGCCTCTTTTAATTCTTTATTAGATTATCTTTCATCAAGAAATTACCAAATTATATGTGTATGAAGATCACAAGAACATGAGACACAAGATATAGGCGCACAGCCAGGGCAAAACCCCAATGAGGGGAAAACCCAGTCAAACCTCTTCCTTCAGTAGTTTCACAAGACAAGATGAGATAATCCAAGACTCTTTGACCTAGACACAAACTTCCTCCAATCACAAAGTCAACCCTTCCTTTCTTTTTAGATGATAACCTTCCAGCAACAACTTCGACCTAGAACTTCAACCTTGCAGCAGCAGAATTTCGACCTCCTGCAATAGAACTTTGACTTGCAGTAAATCTCAGATTTTTAACCCCTGCAATTTCCCAGTAACTTCACACGTGTGAGAGATAGATGGCCCAAAACTTTGATCTTGACTTTCCCTGCAATTCTCCTCTTGCAATTTTGTACTTTTCTGCTTCTCCTTCTTGTGTATCGAACTTGAGTGAGTGATGCTTCAAATGAATCGAACCGAACTTCTATATATAGCCTCTTTTGTGGGTCGAATTGCCCTAATGTAGGCCGACTTCATCAGGTAAGGGCCGACTTGGCGTGGAGATGACAAATGACTTATTTGACTCAATAATAATTCTTTTTGCATGATACAAAAGCCCAAGAAGTGTCTAATAAAATGAACAATGACTCTAATGACTCTAGATAAAACCTAGAAGTCCTCAATGGGGACTTTGACTTAGAAAATGATGACCCAAGCATGAAACCCATGCTTTAATAAGTCATTTTAATAATAATAAAATTTCTTTTAACAATTATACATTTATGAAGACTGAACCTAGTTACATTCTTCAACATAGAACACCTCTCCTATTGACACAAATAATACAACTTTATTATGCAAAAGTCACTAGGAATCTCCAACAACATCATGAAACATCTACCTCTTAGCTCCATCATCTAACCACCTGAGGGATAGAATCATCATCCAAGAACAAGATGTAGCACATCCAAGATAAACAGGTATGCCAAAACCACACCATAATGAGGAAGCATGTTCCATGATCATCAAATATGCAAGCAAAAAGTGATCGATAAGGCAAGCATATGTGAGAAGACTGCTAAACTAGCAAGCGTAATCATCTAACCAAGAAGTGAGACTCCCCTAACCAAAGACCTCCATCAAATAATTGAGTGCTAAGAAAAGAAAGGGCTCCATGAATATGTATTTCCGCAAGTTGGTCCAATGCTCCAAGATACCATATGCAAATCTCCATCACTTTGATAAAAATCACATTGTGGAACCTCATAAAATATGATGTGTAACACATTAGTTGCTATTTTTATGTATTGTTTCAAGAGAAACTTCTAGAGAAAATTTTGAAGATTTAATGTAAGCGAAAATTTTGCCAGACTACATGTAATTTCCTTATATTTTTATGGATTGCCCATTATGTAGGCTGGACAATTATCTTTTTTGTAAATTTCTTTTGGACAGAAAACTTTGCGAGGAAACCCAAGGGATGCTTCCACCACATTCATGAGTGGCATCCCCAGTAAACTTGTTGGCATACACTAGTGCATCTTGCTCGGGGATTCCAACTGGGCACCTACTGGCATGCAACTATCTAAATGCCCAACAATATTGGCGAAACTGGTTGAGCAAACCCCTTGGGATTTTATTTCTGTAATCTATATAGACTTCCAAGAACTTTGACAATGATAATGGTGGGTTGCATCTAAAGTTTTGATGCTCTATATGCTCATATAATGTCTATAAAGTAATCTTTTGTGAAAAAAGCCAAATAGATAATCTTTTTTACTTATAACTATTTAAATATATCAGTACACTTTTGGTACCGTGGCATAGATTCTGCAATGCAAGTCCTTACTTTATTGTGCTATTTGGTTTTTAAATATCTATATTCTTACGATAGTCACAAAGTAATTTCGACTGGTAAAAACTAACTTTTTTCTTTCCCTCTATTTTTCATTGCCCTATATAAATATGGTATATTATCAGTCAAATTGTTCAGCAATATGAGGCAAGTCTAAATTTTTTATGTGATATGTGGATGTTATCAAAGCTTTTATGATCATTTTAGTCCCTGACCTAAAAATTTCCTTCTACTTGTTGACATTTTTGCGATGTTATACTAGACTTTATTTTTCTACTTGTGTTCATGTTGCCTTACTATTTTTCATGCTTTCTACATCTCTTTAGCATGTCATAGTTTTACCACTTTTTGGGGTTGATGCACATGTTTAATGTATGAAGTGACTACGATTTTCACATAGTTTTCTTTCTGTGTTGCTGATATTTTTGAATCCAAAAGTAACACTTATGTTTCTTTACCATTCTCAGAGGGTCTGGCGAGGACACTGTGCGACTGGAAATATGGCAGAACAGTTTCGATATCAGTGGGATGCACATTTAACTCGGTCAGAAGATATTTCTTTGAATGCAAAACAGATATCAGAAGATATTGTAAGACCCTTTCTTTTCTTCATATGTCGGCCAGCCAAACGGTATCAGAAGGTTGATGGAAGAGATGATGATCAACACATGGTGATGTGCTTCAGAATACTTTTGCAAAGCATTAACTGTGCTGGTATGCTAATGTCTAAGAAATTTCAATTTATGACTTATTTCTCTCTACACGATATTAAATGTAAACTTATTACCAATGCTACCCACACAGAGCAACCTGTTTTGATGTTGTGAAATACAATCTCCAAGGTCTATGTTCCTTCCAGAAGAGAAGAAATATTACTTTTCAACGTTTCATGTCTGACTGCAACCATATATCAGGTCTATGAGCAGATTTTGTTGGGATTATGGACTTTTTAAAACTAGTTTTGAAGTTTCCTGTCATTGGTTTAATTGTAGAGTTCCAGAGGACTTGTTGTTGTATCTTGTGCTCGGTTCATTGTTTTGTATCTTGTGCCCAAATACAAACAAGCATAAGCACCCGATTGCAAAATGATTAAAGTACCTTTTGATTGGAAGCCCACCTTCATCCATGTGCTCATGCCGGATGGGTGAGAAGCATATGGCTGATGCAAGTGGCGGAGATATAATGGCATGTCATCGGCTAGTGGTGGCTGTTACGGGCTGCTGGCTGCATGGCTGCATGACTGGCTGTCAGAAAGAGGTGAAAAGTTTTCTCCTATGGGGTTATCCATTTTGGTGGGTAACACCTGTTGAAAATTCAAGTGCAATATAGACTAGCTCTAATTTCTGAACACTGATAACAACTTCAGATGAATTACATATTCTTTTAGCATTCACAACTTATTCATCAACCAATTACACTTTAGAAATTTAACCATAAAAGTAGAAGGAACTGTAGAGATCACAGTGCACAAAATCAACACAAAGTTTACCCTGGGAAAACCCACTTGGGGTAAAAACCCAGCAATCCTTTCCTTAGAGAATCAATTCAATAAGAGACATCAGAGTCAAGACAATATACTAATTGACCAGCAAAGTTGTCCACCAAGAGTCTATGTCAAGCCCTCCACAATATGCCCTGGTCAACTCGGTCAAGGATTTGCACAAAGGTCTGAAATTTGGCCTATCTTCCATAGAAGTTCGGACTTGACCAAAAAATTTTTTGGCCCCTTTCACACAGAAACTTCGGCCCTTTCACACAAAAACTTCGGCCCTTTCATAGTGATTAATGAGGACACAAAGGACTATTCACCCTACCCTTTACTTTTATTTCCACTTATGATTTAAATGTGGAGCTAGGTCTTAGATATTGTTCTTCTATTCTTTTATTGTCATTTATATCCGTTGTATTTTGAAAGCATTTTAGCTCCACGAGTGTTGTAGGCACTCTAATCTATTTAATGGCCACTGATTGTAATTTGTAGTTCCTTTGACCTATCACTTGGTCATTTGTGGACATTAGTAAAATATATGATCTTAATCTTATCCTGAAGATTCTTAGGACGAGCCTCATTTGAATTGATTGACATCTTCTTGATGCAATGTTTGTTTATATTAAAGTCTTTGAAAGGATTTAACCTTTTGCCATCCTTTCCGTCTTTGGATATCTAAATTTACTACCTGTCAAATTCTTGGAAGAGCATAACTAACTTTGTGAACTTTGTGTTGAAGAAAGTACTAATTTGTAACCTTATAGCGCTGATGTTTTTTTTTGGAATCTTGTTATATATTGCAGATCCAAAGAAAAACTTTTGCTCACTAGCATTTGGCTCTGCTGAAGAGCGTGCCAGATGGGTTTACCAAGCTCATAAATTGTTTTCAATTTGCTCCTCTACTCTGGCCAAATATAGATCTCTATCTTCTAATGTGGGAGGTGCAACAGCTTTGGCTATCGCACTAGCGATGCGTTTAATGGTTGCCCTAACTGACATAAACACTTGGAAGAACTTTTTGAAAGAATGCGTGGGAGATGGAAGGTTTGTTGTGTGGAATCTGATAAACTGGATAGCAAATAGAAATGCCGGCCTTTATTCTTCAGTTCGTCAATACATTATGACATGCAATAGTGCAATGAATAGGAAAAACAAGGCTGCTGTACAGACAGATGAGACTTTTATCATTACTGCAAGTGCTATAACCATGGTCCTTCGTCCTTTCCATTCTATGCCATCGGATTTATGTGAAAGTGTCTTTTCTATATCAAATCAAACAAATTGTCTCGAAGGTTATGATGCTGGAGTTAAAAGTGCAGCAGAACAGTTTTGTGTATATATACTTACAATTCCTTATCTCACACAGAGGCTTCCTGCTGCATTATTACCTGCTCTTCAACATTCATCGACTTTCTCTCCATGTTTGAGAACAATGGTGGTACGTAACTCTTGAAGATGGGAATTACCATTATTCTCCTCTGATTCTCTGTTTACAAATTCATATTTTTCATACATGCATGTAAATTGTATCCTATTCATAGGGATTACCAACCTGAAAAGGAAAGAGAAACAGCTGAAAGCCGCTTGCCATAGAAAAAATATATAATGTTCATCACTGGATGAATTACTGTTCGATGGAAGCATTGATCTTTTCAATTTATATGCTTTGGATCCTTTAATGATGTTACCTTTGAAGTTTGGAGTTATCATTGGTTGCATCGAAATCATCACTAGTGAGATTAGAAGCCAACATTTTTTTATCATCACAGTTAAATGAACTTGATATGATATTTACTCTGTAGTAAGTACATCTCATTATGATATTGGCTTCTCTGTTTTGTGCTTTCTTGTATCTCATCTGAAGGACTAACTAGGCTGTGGCAGGTAATGGCAGATTTCAAAGGAAGTTATCTTCTTGGAAATGACAAATTTGGATCTACAGAAGCAGATGGAGATTCCAAGTACTGCTTGGGCTCTGGCAAATGTTGTTAGTTTGGCATTAGGTTCTATCGAGAGCCCTGAACATTCTGGACAGCTTGTGGAGGGCTTATGTTGTAGAGAATATGTGTTTGCTCTTTCCTGTATTTTAGAGAATTTGATGCCATGGATTGAGAAAAAACGGCGATCAAAGAGAAAAGTAGATGAGGATGAGGAAGAATATGATGACCATAGTTCTAGTGTTCCCAAGCACCATTTTTTGAGTGGTACAGAAAGTGAGGATGGATTTACTGAATTGACTTCATCACTCATCGAGTATTTGAGGCCAGTCCATCAGCAGTGGCATCTGCACCAGCTTCTAGCTACGGTGAAAAGGGAGGGTTCTTCTGTGCATGAAGCATCTCTGGGTCATGGGGGATTAAAGACAAAATTGGAACTGCAAGATGTTGCCCAATTGTATTCATACCTGCTCGCTACCTTTTCTTCCTTGAATTCCTTTGGTGGACCTTTGCCTATTCTTAATTTATTAGCTTTCACTCAGGGATTTTTGTCACAGTTGTGGGAGTGGTTAGAGAGATTTCTTATCTTCAAGAAAGATGGATTTACAAGAGTTCAGAGGCAATTCCAGACCAATCTAAGTATTGGTGAGAACCAAATTCATGATACAGTTGGCAGAAAGGAGGAAAATTTGATCAGAAATGTAAGCAATAAATGGGCCTCTGCCTTTCTAAGAACGAAAGGGAAGTCTTCAAATGGAGATAGCAGTACTGATATGTGTAAAGATAACTCTCTTCAGCAATATACTGATAAAGATGATGCATGCACAGTATGGGACTTGGAGCCTATGAAGAAGGGTCCTCAAGGCATTCCAAAAGATACTTCAACAATGTTACTTCTATTTTGTGCAACTTATGCCCACTTGCTTATGGTCCTTGATGATGAAGAGTTCTATGAAAAACAGGTTTGCTTCCCTTTTTTGATTGGTATTTTGCTAGTTACTGTGGCTATATTCTTTCTTTTGTCGCTTGTTCATCCACATCCCTTTATGTTGAGCTGTTACTCTTCAAACAGGCTCCTTTTACACTGGAACAACAAAGAACAATTGCGGCAATGCTTAATACAATGGTCTACAATGGCTTTGTGAATAATTCTGGGCATCATAACAATCCTTTGATGGATGCAGCTGTTAGGTGTTTGTACTTTTTATATGAAAGAGATTGTAGACGTAGTTTCTGCCCCCCATCTCTATGGCTTGCTCCCGCTGTCAAATATCGTCCTCCAATTGCTGCAGCAGCTAGAGCACATGAAGCCGTGTCAACTTGCTTGAAGTTGGGAGACTCATCCGTGCCTTCAACGATGGGTTCTTTGGTCACAACTACACCACATGTGTTTCCTTTTGAAGAAAGGTATTGGAATATGACCTTTTCTTTGTATGCTTTTTACTTCTATTCCCTATGGTGCCAACTAAGAATATCTTGTTACACTACAAATACATAATTTCTCAGAGTGTAGAATCAGGAGAATTTGAGTTGCTAGTGGATCGTGCATATATAAAAAAGGAATTAGGGGGATTATAACTTGGATAAGGATCACCAGATTTAAATCCCAACATATTGCTAGTAGCAAGGCTGATGTACATACTATAAATGGTGAAAGAAAGTTATGGGAAAAGTGGTGATGATCAGAAACTTGAATGATTTTTGTGTGACACATGGAACCCCTTCATAGAACTGTCATCAATAGCAATAACAATGCTTTGTAATCTATTCTGAGAGGTGTGCAAAAATGTGCATGATGAGGTAATGGAATAAAACAAGACCAACGGTGATTTGTTACTGATTTTTGGTAGCAATACAAAATGGAAACGTGGATATCTATGGCTGTCTCTGATTTGGGTCCTACAAAGATGTGTAGATTAGAGCTAAAAATTATGTAGGGGTGAACACTTCTGAGTATATAATCTTTTTATATTTTAATGTGAATGTTGCTTGTAATATCAACGTCCTTCAGTTCAGTTCTGTTCATGGTTGTTTAGAATAAAACTTTTGGTATTGTTGTTAGGAACATGGAGGTGACCTGAAAAACAATTATAAACCATGTTGGGAGAAAATTTCTTATGCTGAGCAAGCATAGAATGTGAAGCAGGCCATTTATTAGTAGTAAAAACTATGTAGGGGTGAACACTACTGACTCTTGAGTATATTATCTTTTTTTATGTTAGTGTGAATGTTGATTGGAATAGCAAAGTCCTTCAGTTTTGTTAATGGCTGTTTAGAAGACAACTTTTGGTATTGTTATTAGCAACTTGGAAGTGAATGGAAAAACAATTATAAATCATGATGGGAGAAAATTGCTTATGCTGAGCAAGCATAGAATGCAAAGCAGGCTGTAGGAAAACATTATTTTCTCTACATAAGGGGTCCAGGTACACTAAAATTGTGGTTCATATACCAAAATGTGTATCTATTTGTACCCTGCATTATGGAGTGCTGCTGGATAAGGCAGTCTGCATGGTTTTATCATATACTGCTGTAAAATGATTAGTAGTAGCTTTCGTGAAGCAAAACCCAAATATTCCCATGAAGATCAGGCAAATGATTTAGTAACTGGTGATGGAATGTATGAAGAAATGAAAATTTGTAATGAACAATAGTTCTTATACAAGAAAACACCCAACATAATGTTTATTTTTATAGATTTTCTTCACTGGTAATTACTTCCAATAATTTCATCATTTAAATTATCTTGTATCACATTCATTATTAAGTAATTACACATAGGAATTTTTCAACAGTAAAACAATTATGCCAGCAGGAATAAGAAGAGACAGCCAAACAGAAGAGACACAAAAGTACCCTGTGAAAACCCCAAAGCAGGGGAAAAAACCAGCAGCCTTTTCTTAGAGAAATTAGTCCATTCAACAAGAGATACAATCTGAAATTTCCCAAAACAAAGATAAAGACCGGAAACCAAACCCAGGTCAAACCTGGTCAAACAGCCCTCGTAAATTCGGTCTTCCCGTGTTGAAAAATCTCTTCCACAAATGTTCTCTTGTTGAAAAATCTCTATTTCAAGAAAATGTTGAATGAATCCATCCACCACATGTTCAACACCGGAACCATGTGGAAAGCATCTCGGATTAGCATCATGTTGGAAATATGGTAGCCATGGTCAGTATTTTCATCATGTGGAAATATATAAATTTTCGAATTTAAATTTTTGCCTCCAATAATTCAAGTCGGCCTCCTATTATTTTAAGGTCTGATGGGTCCCTAATGTTGAGAATTTGGTAGGGCATTGTTTAATTCAATTCTCTACTTTGATAATTACTTGTGAGCTTACTCTTCTTACTTATGTCTTCTCTTTCATTAGCTTATTAGTTCTTTCATCAAGTTAATTATCAAAACACAAGAGACACAAATTTAGGCTATTCAAGCCAGGGCCAAAAACTCTCCCTCTTGGAGAGGAAAACCTGCAAGCAATTCTTCTTATAGACTTTCAGATGACAAGTACCATGACCATGACTCAAACCCTTGACCTTAGTATGCCTCCAACACCCTTGTCACCTGCTCTTCTTGTCACTTTATTACAGATCCTTCTTTCTGCACTGTGCTGCACCAATGCTAGGAAACTCGGTTTCTAATTGTGAACTATTTCTTTCCTTTATCAGATCTCGCCCTTCTCTGTCTGCTGTACAGTCCACCTTCTTCGCATTATGAATAGACCTCTTCTTGCACTGTACTCCTTTGCTGGACAAACTTACCTTTCTTCTCATTGTGGAGAGCCCTTCTTTCTGTGATTGCTGAGATAATACTTCAGATCCGAGCTGTAGTGAAGCCCTTACGCATTACTTGCAGACCTTATCCTTGCTGTAATATAGGCCCTTCCTTATACGTTGTCTATCCCTCTTTCATGCTGTGTATTCCACACTGAACAGTAGATTTTACACTGTAATATATTCCTGAAAGCTTCAGATGATCCAAATCTGTCTTACTGTAATTAAGTCCGAAAGTTGCAGAGATTTGCGAACTGATCTGTCTCTGTTCTGCGCAGCCTAGTTGGGTATTTATAGTTGTCTCAACCTGTAATTAAGCCGACCTGTCTATGAATAGGTGTGACTGATCTTAAGCCGACTTGTCCAACTGTTATGAGGCCGGCTTCTCCAAGGAGTATTCCAGCAAGGTGACAAGGGTGTTTACATTGTTTCTTTGACTATTTACAAGTGTAGCATTGCTTCATATACATGACTCTAATTTATACATTTATGACAAGATGACAAATCCCTAAAAGACACAAGAAGAAGTCTTTTGACCTATAATAAAATCCTTGCTCATGAAACCAATGAAGCAAGGTTAACAAAAATGCATTTTATTATCTTTGTCTTCTTCATTACATAAATACATAATTACATAGTCAATATGAAGACCAAACCTAGTTACACTTTCCAACACCTAAGAGGCACCCATTCGACCCCTCTTTGAAGTCTATATAAAGGAGAGGCTTCCTCATTTGAGACATCTAATTTTTCTTGTGTATCTCTTATCCAACGAATTTCAAAAGGAGAAAAGGAGGGCCAAATTTCCGAAGAAGGGTTTAGGATTCTATTTTGTTCTTGGGTATTGGTTTGGTTATTATCTTGAAGCTGTTTCTGATGTATTGATGAATCTTGAACTCTCTCTCTCTCATAAGGAAGAATTCCTAGGTTTTCCCCTTGTGGGTTTTGCCCTGGCCTCATGCCTAATTTCTGTGTTTCTTGTCTCATGGTTTCATGGTTATTTTCTACTCTGTGCCCTAGAAAATCAACATGGTATGAGAGCTGGAATTGAAGATTGGGTTGAAGAGCAGTTTAAAGAGGAGGATGAATTGGGAAATGTCTGGCTGAGTTCTGAGCATACAAAGGCTGAATTTCTAATGACACGAGAGAACAGAGGACCGAACATTCTTTGAGATGCCTGTACGAGTTTTGTGGAATCTATGCGAACCTGAGGTTTCTTTTCTCTGTGAAATAATTAGAGTCCTGAGGAATAATGCAGGTTCTAAATGCAAGTCTAATCTCTGTGCAAGACTAATCTCTATGGACTGAATAGTTTATGCTATCCAATAAGGTAAGACTCTCTGTCTTGCGAAATTGTATCGAATCTGAAATTATATTAAAATCCAAATTCCACAACTTATAGAAAGTGACCAAAGTATATTCTAATCCAAGAAACTATAAAGATCCAATCTTGAGAGCTTACTGTGGCATCTTGTTAATCTCTAGCATGCGAGCTTATGTGATATCAAGCTTCTCTGAAAAATATACGAATTTTGAGGCATATAAGTTTTTGATTCGTTGTTATGATTAATATCCTTCTCTATGATATGCGAGATTCTGTGGCTCTTGTTACCTACCACTTCGTGGGTGATATCCCTAGGATTTTTTTCCTCCAAGATGTTCCTCAACCGGCAGCCAATAGCCCCTTGCAGCCACCAACTAGCTCGTTAGGCCATTACTCCTTCACCCGAGCCAGCCATGTGTAGAAATTTCTAGTTTCCCACCCCGGTTTTCAGTTTTCACCTTATTACTCCAAAATAGTTAAATGCCCTTTCCCATATCCATACATTTAACAAACTGGAAAATAAATTTTGCTGAAAACACAAATTCTGGAAATTTTTCAGAATGCTGGAAAATGCAGAATTAAAAAATCAGCAAGCATAAAAACAGTCATTCACACATTTTGACACAGATATTTTTGGTCAACATGACCCTGGAAAAACCCCCTACAACTCTTGGGGAAAACCAGTTCGAAAGCTCCTTCTTATTTCTGGAAAATGCTTTTTACAGTGAGAGAAATATTCAGCAAAAAATCAGCAAGCAAACTTTTACAACTTATCTCGTTTTCCGTGCTTAACCACCGCCTCGGAAAATGTGCAAACAGCAAAACAGGAACAGCAATAAATGCTGTACGGATTTCCTCGATTTTCGTGCCCAGAAATCTGCAATAAATGCAGCGGTACGGCCACCTCGATTTTTGTGCAAAACAGCAATAAATGATGCTGTACAGATTTCGATTTTTGTGCCAAAAGGACAATAGAAACTTGTTGTACGGAATCTGCCTCGATTTCCGTGCAAAAGGACAGCCACTTGCTGTACGGCCTGCCTAGAAATTCGTGCCAAATAGAACAGCTCTCTGCTGCCTCGAAAACTGAGCCAAACTGCTGTACGGCCTCTTGGAAATCGTGCCAAAAGGCTGTTGTACGGTCTTCTAGAAAATCGTGCCAAAACCTGCCTTGGAATGTGTGCCAAACTCTGTTGTACGGACTTGCTGAAACGCTGCCTTGGAATGTGTGCCAAGCTGCTGCCTCCTTCTCCTCACTGCCCAGAAATCTCCCTTGCTCTCTTGCTCTCCTTCTCTCAATCTGCTCATGAAAGAATGAATGACCTTTTCCTCCTTTTCCTCCTTTAACCTAACCCTAAGTGACTTTTGGGAAATCCCTAAATCCAATGGCTGAGATAGATTGAGATCTAGGGCTGAGATTAAATGCTCATTTAAATCTCACTTTCTATTTTTTAATTCACCCCACTTTAATAAAGACCCACTTAGTCTTTTATTTCCAAAGTCACTTTTTCCTTTCTAATTTTACATTGACTTTATTAAAAGTCACTTTAAAATTAGACTTTAGTAACTTTATCACTTAAGTCACTTTTAAATTAGATTTGACTTTATAAAAAAATTATAAAGTCACTTTAGGAGAAAAATTAAATTCTTTTGGACACTTTTCCCTAGGCCAAAGATCAAAACCTTAGGGAACCACCTGTCCTCCGGTACCAAATTTCAACACCATGTGATCCCTCACCCATTTGTTATGATAGTATGTTTGAAAGTGGGCCTCTCGAACCTGAAGGTATGTCTTGTCATTGGGTAATTGTGTATTGAGTTTGCCTATTGTGGACACTTCTGAGCATGGATTAATGGGGGGATTCGATGGAAAGAGTGGGCTTAGTTTGTGCTTATGTCCCCTTGATCTCTTTTGGATGTTACCCTTGGATTTTAGTTCAGTGGGATCTCCTTTACTGACTATTTGGTTTAGGGTGGTACTACTTGGGAAACCCCGATTTTGGTTGCGTGGTTCCACTCCCTCATCCACATATATTACTTCTCTTCCATTCATTATAACCCCATTCATCATCTTTCCCACATGGGTCCACATAGGGCTAGCCTCCCCTTTCCCTTGCCCCCACCTTGGGTCAGGCTTGAAACGATGCCCCAGAGGTTGAAGCAACTGACAACAAAAAGTAAAAGCATAAATGGCCACATTCAACAGGAAAATATACCACAAGATGCAAAAGATGGCCGGGACAAACATATTTAGCACGTGGGCAAAAGCCAATGGATGAGCTCTAGCCCATACCCATGGCCATCACCCTGGTTCCATAGGCCCTAGATGAGCCTCCTTTATCATTTAGGAACCCATTTGTCGCAACCCCTGGAGGGTAATGAGCTGCCTTACCTAAAAGGGATATCCACTACAATATCTTATACATCATGCTTTTATCCTTTGAGCCTAGAGCAGTTAACCAAAGAAAAATCATAAAAGGCAAAATGCATATAAAGAAGGGTGGAAAAATCAAGTCCAGGGCACCTCATGTACCATGATTGCTCTCTCCTATACATTATATACCCAAGTGCGGGCTCCCCTTCTTCTAGCTACCCTTGTACCCCGATGTGTGGCCCAGGATTGCCCCTTCATTCCCTATTTCATCCACCTCTTTATCACATGCCACCACCATTTGAGGGATGTACCTTGGACATACTATCCCCTCTAAAGGAAGAAACCACCTAATAAGGTACTTGGTTAACCCCCTTTGGAGCTTGGAGACATTAGCACATGCCAAAGCTCAATATGGAAGGGCATGCCATTATGAAGTGTCCACTTGTTTTCCATGGTTTGTAAGCTCTTTTACCCTATTAAATTTAATGACTTGTTGTGCTGGAAGGCTAGGGGACGCATTGGATCTTATGCAGGATTGCAGATGGTGTCCATTCTTAGTTTGGTTTCCCTATATGGGGTCCTCACTCTCTAGAGGGATACATTGGCTCATGTAGGGTGTGTGTAGAGAGCCATGAGTCTCCACAACAGTAGGAAACACTCCATGGATCCCCAAAGATGTTCAGAGATTGCTTGAGATCCACCTATTGGACGAGGACGATGCACCTGGTACACCATGCCCAACCAACCCCACAGTTGCACCATACAATTGGAAGGTGACCCAGGACTTGTACACTGATGTGACATCATTTACTCCATCATTAGAGGCCTTACAGATGGTCTACAAGCATTCTCGACTTACTTGGAGACCCATGAGTTTATTGGTGTGCCCCCACACCCACTGGGAGCACCACAAGTTTATTGAAATGTACTCAGCTCGAAGTGTTTCCTGAGGTTTTGTTTGATATTATGCACTGACTAAACTACAATAGTTTACCGCTGGAAGGATAGACGAGTTCCCTGTTGTTTGCATGGCTAAATTTGACTTAGCATATAGGACGAATTTCTAAGCTTCTTATTGTGCCTATGATGAATTTCTGAGTTGGATAGTGCTGGAATACCTCTATTCGTGGGTTATAAATAACATCGTTGGAAGAACTGTGTATTATTTTTCCTACAGATTGAATTCAGATTGTCTTTAACAAACTACTCTAAATCCTAAGTGCTGATATCTACTCTTTTCTAAGTTGTTGTAGTATACTTTTATGGGTTATATTCTAGTGGAGAATTGTGATTTGTTGGCTGTCACTGGTGTTTACTCTTGAGGTTTATGCGTGTTGAAGTAATATGACTATTATGAGTTAAGGGCTTGTATTTATCCTGATGCCAACTGAGAGGAGATCTTTGTGATTAGCATTAAAGAGTGAGTTGTGCTTCTAATCCAGATTTTAGTTTGCTTAAGGGACATGGATGACCCACCAAGAACTTGGAGTAGGTTAGCCAAAGGCCGACAGAGGTTGGATGAGTCGTCGAGGCAAAACAAAGCCCTTAGTGATGACCCTCTCACTAGAAGAAATTTTATGAGAATACTTTTTGGAGGGTTCAGATTTGGGAATGATGAGGAGCCCAAGCAGAAGCAGTCTCAAGGGCTCCCTAGAAAAGGCAGAAATCAAATGAGAAGAGAGCATATTTGCTTCACATGTCAAGGAGCGTGGACACCAGATCACACATGTAAAATGGATAGAGAAGTGTAGATGAGACTGCAAAAATTGAAGGAGAACGAGAAATGGCAAAGAACTCTAGTTAGTTGATCAAGGAAAGGATTGAAGGATCCATGGTTGGACAAGAGCTGCATGCATAATGCTTTAACTTGCATGAAAACACCTTTGAGGAGCAGGAGCAATCCTATGGGGTTGTTGACAGCAGGCCAAATTTATATTCCAATGTGTATGGTGAGCAGTTAGTGGACCCTATGGGAGACATTCAGGATGGTGAGTCACCAGTGATGATTCAGCATGAGCGGCATATGGTGGAGCATGAGTCAGCTGAGGAGGATGATATGCATTGTCTGCATGATGAGCCTTTTGGGGAGAGCCAGTTGGAGGTTCATGTTGAGCTCGTGGTGGAGGATGATGAGCAACCATCCTTGGGGCCAACCATTGATGAGGAGCAAGCAGATGCACAAACAACTAACAGGGTGGTAGTGTTTGTAGACACTTATCCTCTAGAGGTACGAGAGTCTGACAGGATAGTTTTGCTTGAGGATGGTAGATTGGAGGAGCGTGGAGTTTCCAGTCAAATGAGGGAGGATCTTTTTGAGATGGTGGTGCATCCATCTTTGGGCTGACCCACTGATGAGGTGCAAGTAGATGCATAGGCAACTGGTAGAGCTGCAGTACTTTCAGGGAGCAACCCTCTCCAGGACTACATAAATAGGGCTTGCAACACAGTTTGGCCACTTGTACCCTTTACAGGGAGAGAGGTAGGGTTTTCTTGAAGGATATTGTTGACTGACCAGACAAGGTTGCGTGAGTGGGGCACAGTGCAACATAGGGGACTTATCACATATACAGGTGCCTATGCATTAGATTCTTCCCACAAGCTGGATTGGTGGGAGATCTTGAGTTGGTACCCTACTGATGGGGTGATATTTTTAGTCAGGGACATAGTGTAGCAAGAGACCTTAGATGTGAGGGATACTACATGTTCTAGTTGGCAGTGGGATGCAGGCTAACAACTCTTCAACATTCCAACCCATCATCAACAGAGTAGGATTGGCATTTATTTGTGCTAGGGGTTGGATTGGAGAGAAGTGATGAGTTGGTATTCGATTGATGGAGCAACATATACAATCGAAGACAGGGAAAAATTGGAGCCATGGGATAGGGGTGTTGATGATTGGCAATTGTGGCATTGGGATCCAGGGGGATCTGTTGATGGCAGGACGAGTCAGAGTTTAGTCTAGGATCCGAGCATTAAGGGATTTGTTCATGGCTGGGTGGCACGGATGCATGGTATCACCTAGTGGTTTGTATGGGATTTAGGTATTGGTTCTCAGCTGCACATGACCACTAGGTCAGTCGACAGATATGGATTGCTTGAGGGCAAACAATCTTGGGGCGAGAGGATTTCTCATGTTCCTTTTTCTGGTTTCCCTTATGGCATGGTTAGGATGGACTTCCACGGTTGGAGATAGCTAGGTCACAGGAGGAAGTTTACTCCATCATTGGGTCCAAGAGCTTCTGGATGGGCTTTAAGGGGTTTTGAGGGGTTTTGTTGGGATCTGATGGCATTCACTTGGCATATTCCATCATCCGCACAACTTGCCTTTTGTTTCGTTGCATTCCGACAACTTTCGGAAAACATGGTTATTAATTACGCTTAAGGTGGCATTTCAGAAGGAATACTTAATGGAACACCTTACTGTAATAGCTTGCTGGAACAGGAACGAGAAGATCTACAAGATGACATGGTGGGAAGTGAATTGCGATGGCTTGAGGGGGAATGGAGGCCAATATACCTTTTTCCTAAATTAAAAAGGTGTTTTAATAATAAAAGGAGGGAAAAGGTACTAGTGATTAAAATAATAATAAAATAAAGGCTTCTAGCGGGGTCTAACAGATTTATAAAAGAGGAGGAGACCATTTGGGGACATCTTGGATTTGATATTTCTGTTGAGATTTTGTATAGTTGGTGTAGCATTGAGTGTGCTCTAGCCTTGAAATTTTGTGGAGGGGCTAGGACACACTTGATCTCCAAAACTCAGAAATTGTTTTGAGAAATTTCAGTTAGTGTTCAAATTATTCAAATAATTAATTATTTTAATAGATTTCCCAAGTCTAAACTTAGGAAAATTAAATAATTAAAGTGAATTAATTAACACATGTGATGAAATTGTCTTAAGTCACATGGATCAAACAGTCTTTTAATCTCAGCCGTTGATGAATGTTTTAATCTCGGCCGTTGATGAGATGAATGAAAAAGTATAAGAGAAAGGCTTGAGGGTCAGTTGGAGAGACACATAGTTGCAGAGCTGAGGAATAGATCTGGAATTCTAGGGCGAGTTTGCTAAGAATTTCTGGAGGAATTTCCTGCAGCGAGGGGTAGTATTGGCTAAGGGGATGATATGATCCCAGAGCCAAGAGTCAGTAAGAGGCAGAGGAGCAGCAACAAGGACAACACAGAGAAGCAGCTTTGTAGGTGCTGCGCAGCCGCTACGCAGGTACTACGCAACACAACGCAGAGGCTCCAAGGGACTGCAGAAGTTACGCAGAGGGTCTCCAGGGCCAGCGTAAGGCTTGCGTCACCCTTCCAGGGGTTACGCAGTCCCTCTCTAGGCAGTGCAGTGGCATTCTGAGGCTAGCAGGGCTGACACTGGGGCTTCAGGGGCAGCACTGAGGGTTTCTAGGGCCAGACCCGGGCTGAGTTCTGTAAATCCCGTTTGAGGGTGTGGACCAGTCAGATATTTGGCACTAGAACTTTAGGTTAGCTGCAGATTTGATTTCTTTTATTCTCTGTCAGGTTTTCCAGATTTGGAACCTAGATTTACTTTACTCAGAATCTACTTAATAATAAACCCCCATATCTGCTGCATCGGTTTTCCCGTTTGGGTTTTTCTGGGGACTTATGTCCAAAAATCCATGTGTCACTTTGTTGTATGAGCGTATTATTCAGTAAATGATCTGCATGTGTAGGCTGTAGTTGTGTTTATTTTGGTATTTTCTGAATCTAATTTCTGAAAATAACTTGTATTAATCTAAATCAAGTAGGAGAAATAAATCAAGATACTACAGTAGAATTTTCACAATTTCTTTTTGTATGAGAGGTTGAGAACCTGATTCTCTACTTCAGTAGTAGCTCCATGACAGAAACCCTTGGATTTGCTAGTGGGTGTTGGACGAAAACCCAACCCTCTCAAGGAGATTTCACTGAGAAATATCACGGTGCTTCATTGGAGTTTTGGAGATAGAAGTTTTGTCATAGCAAGTTTGCAGCAGTCTTCTCACCGGGCCGTCTACATCATTGCCAGAGTCATTAATCAGTTGGGTTAGAGATCTTTTTCTGGGTTTTGCTTCGCTTGCTTGGCAAGCTCAGGTTCCATTATTCCTTAATGTTGATGTACTCTTTTCAGTGGATTAATAAAATGCCTCAGTGATTTTTGGCATCTATTTGTGTACCAATTTGTTGGCTGTGTGTCTTTTTAGGATTAATTTCCTGTTCAAGTTCATTTTGTTGAATTTCCCGATCTTGGGTATAGGTTAGAATCTTAGAATCTCTGATGCTACCAAACCAAGAATCTCAACAAGAACTACTTTGTACAACAAAAAATATAGAGCAGTAAATCACATATGCACAAGTATACACAAATTTTAACAAATATTGTACAATAATGTACAACCCAATCTTTATTATATTAACCAATCTGAATAATACAATAGTCTATGGAATACAAGATACAATGACAATCTCGCTGCAACTTCTATGCCGTATCTTGTCTTGCCGGTCCTTCACTTCCGTTCTGCTCGCTAGCTGCCCCTTAGTCCTTCAAAGGAGAACACATAGAGACTCTAGGAGGGTTGCCACCTAACACTGCTGCAAGTGATTTCTGCTGCATGTACATGAGCTGATCCAATCTGCTCTCAAGGCTGGCAAATCCTTGAGCTCTAATCCGCCAATCTAGCAGTCACTTTTGTCCATCAAAGTGCTGCACATTAGACACCAAACTTCACCCAACCTTCAGCTATCTTCGTTACCTCAGGACTGCTAGTCTAGGGCTACTTTGGGTAGCCAACACGCTGCCCTCCACCAGACCAATGACACCCAACACTCCACTGTGAAATCTGCTCCTAAGAAAGGCTTCTAACTATCCAAGTCAGCCTTTCTAATAGGCTTTCACAGGCTACAACAACTGTCCACACTAGGACCGTTCTAACTAACATCCAAAACTACATAAATACATAACTCTGCTAGCTCAAGGGTTGGTGTATCTTCTTTGCACTTAGGTCACTGGTTAGGGCTTCTTGGCTGCCTGCTACAACACATTTTTCTTCACTTCTAGACCTCTGAACAGTGTGGCCTTCTCCCAAACTTGTATCTTCTCCTATGCTGTGGTTTTGACCACCTTCTAAGCCTCCAAATGCTGCCCTACAACCACTTGTTCGCACATCAACTTGCCCGCGGCTCTCTGTTGTACCTCGACCTGCTGAACAATGCTCTTTAGGCCTGTGGATTGGTTGTATCAGCTTCGCCTAGTTGCGGCTCACTTGTGGGAGAAAGATACCACAAGGATTAGGCCTATACACCACCCAAAAATTCCCTTTAAGTAATGCGGCCTCCTCTGTAATTAATGCGGACCTGTGGTGAGAGAAACAAATGCCCAAAACAACCCTTCTCCTCCACGTCCTGTCCTCCAATTCTAACGCTGCCTCAGAGATGTATATCACAAGAATGGATACACTTTTGGATGAGTAGAATGACTCTCCCTCACCTCCTATTTATACAGGGGTCCAACAAACTTATGCAAACTGTCAACAAGTCTCACTAAACCCAAGCCAACTTGCCCAAATCATGACAGTGACATTCAAAAATTCGTAACTCAAGTTCTAGAGCTACGATTTGAGTGATCTTTGAAGTGTTGGATTCGCCACGCCATCCTCTATCACCTCAAATTTTCTCATGCTCAAATTCTTCATGGTTTTGGCCCAAATCCTGATGGGTGCAAAACTCCAAGCTTGGGTTCCAATCCCACAAGTGACTCTTGTGGTGCTTTGCCCTCCAAACCTCGAACCCTAGGGCTTGGAGTACCTCCCAAGCTACTCAAAAATCAGCGCTCCCTCTTAGCGAGGGAGGTACTTCCAAGACTAGGAAGTAACTCATTTTCATCATCACTACTTGCAACACTTGCCCAAATCTTGGTGCTCACCACTACAACAATCCCTGTAGCATGAACTACGCCTCTCTTGGAAGTGTCGTTGTCACTGGAAGCATCCTGCTTCTTTTTCTTCTCTTGTATCGCTTTCCAATCCCTCCATGATTCCTTCGTGGCAGTTGTAGGAGCACCCTTGCTCCCTACTGACCATGCGCTCTTCTTGGGCTGCAAATTCTCCCTCTGAACCTGCAAGCTCCCGCTAGAACTTGACTCTCACTGAGTCTCTCGAACCTGGACTTTCCTTGCTGGAACCTGTGCTTGTCCCTTTGAAGCCTGCACCTGCACTTGCTTCTTTGGGACTTGCACCTACTCCACCTGCTTTTTCTTCCCATGATCCACAGGCTTGCCCGTTAACCTATAGAGACCATGCTCTCTAACTCCAAGCACAATCCCATCGGAGCTAGAGCCTCTAGGTTTGAGTCTTGCCTTCCCATCCTAGAACAAGAACTCAAACCCCTTCTACTCGATCATCGAGACAAATATCACGCTATATCTGAGTCCTGGTACAAAAAGTAGATCCTAGACCCGCATCACTCTTCTTGTCTTCATCCTGAATGGTACAACTCTTGATCCTCGGATCTCCTTCTGACTCTTGTCGCCCAACACCATGGGCAACTTCGAGTCCCATTTAGCTAGAGTCTCAAAAATATCCTGTGACCCTGTCATATTTTTCGTCGCACCACTGTCCACGTACCATCCATCCTCATTGACAGTACCCTGCGAGAAATGAGAGATCATGGCAAAGTCCTCCTCCAATCTCTTGGTGAGATCATCTATCTCAACAAAAGTGGCAACACCGACGACTTGCTTCCTTTTTCTCTTCTCGTCATCTCCCTTCTTCTTCATTGGACATCTCGATGAAAAATGACCCATCTCGCCCCAATTGAAACACTTGACTTTACTCAAGTCCTTCTTTTGCTTACCCTTCATTCATGCTGCAAGTGCCACGTCCTCATCTGCCCTCTTCGTCTGATGAAGATCCTTGTCTCACAACTCTTGCTAAATGAAGTCGTCCCACAATATATTCCAGTATGGCACCTTCTCTCTGGTAACGATCCCTTTGATGATGGGCTTCCATTCAAGGCAATTCTTACCATATCACTATCTGAAATAGTCACACCGACAACAACAAGCTTATCTTTGACCTGAGACAATGTTGTCAGATACGAAGTCACTCTTTCACCCTTTATCATCTTGGTGGACTGAGACTTATCTTCCAATACTAGTACCCGATTCTTGTTCTTATTCTGGAACAAATTCTGAAGAGCCATCCACATCTCATGTGCATTGTTCCTCCCAGACAAATGAGGTATTAGGGGATTCTTCACACCATCTAGGATGATCAATCTCACCCTCGTATCCAAATCTTCGTACACTTTTAGCTTCTTTGAGTCAGTTGGCTTCTTGATGACTTTCTCGGTGAACTTCTAGATCCTGTCAATGTGCAAGACGAACTTGATCCTTTCCTTCCATGGACTATAGTTGGATAACCCCTCCAACCTATCCTCATACTGGAGATCAGTGTGCAACTTCGACATTGTAGTGAGCCCTTCACCCTCAATGAGACCAACTCCCTCTTAAGTTGTACTTCGTTGTGCACACTCTGATTCACTGACTTCCAAAGTAGCTCAGACACAGTCTAATACCATGTTGAATTTCCACGATCTTGGGTCTATGTTAGAATCTTAGAATCTCTGACACTACCAAACCAAGAATATCAACACGAACTACTTTGCAGAACGGAAAATATAAAGCAATAAATCACATATGCACAATTATGAACAATCTTTAACAAATATTGTACAATAATGTACAACCCAATCTTCGTTATATTAAACCAATCTGAATAATACAATAGTCTATGGAATACAAGATGCAATGACAATCTCGTTGCAACTTCTATGTCGTATCTTGTCCTGTCGGTCCTTCGCTTCCATTCTGCTCTCTAGCTGCCCCTTACTCCTTCAAAGGAAGACACATAGAGACTCCAGGAGGGCTGCCACCTAACATTGCTGCAAGTCACTCCTGCTGCATGTACACGGGCTGATCCAATTTGCTCTCTAGGCTGGCCAATCCTTGAGCTCCAATCCGCCAATCTAGCCTTCACTTTTGTCCATCAAAGTGCTGCACATTAGGCACCAAACTTCACCCAACCATCAACTATCTTTGTTACTTCAAGACTACATGTCTAGGGCTACTTTGGGTATCCAACACGCTACCCTCCACCAGACCAATGGCACCTAACACTTCACTGTGAAATATGCTCCTAAGAAAGGATTTTAACTCTCTAAGTCATCCTTTCTAATTGGCTTTCACAGACTGCAACAACTGTCCACACTAGGATCGATCCAACTAGCATCCAAAACTAAATAAATATATACCTTTGCTAGCTCAAGGGTTGGTGATCTTCTCTGCACTTAGGTCACTGGTTAGGGCTTCTTGGCTGCCTGCTACAACACATTTTTCTTCACTTCCAGACCTCCAAATAGTGCATCCTTCTCCCAAACTTGTATCTTCTCCTACGCTGTGGTTTTGACCACCTAAGCCTTGAAATGCTACCCTACAACCACCTGTTCCCACATCAACTTGCCTGTGGCTCTTTGCTGTATGCTCTTTAGGCTTGCAGATTGGCCGTAGTAGCTCCTCCTAGTTTTGGCTCACTTGCGGGAGAAAGATACCACAAGGATTAGGCCTATACACCACCCAAAAATTCCCTTAAGTAATGAGACCTCCTCTGTAATGAATGCGGACTTGTGGTGAGAGAAACGAATGCCCATAACAACCCTTCTCCTTCATGTCTTGTCCTCCAATTCTAACGCTTCCTCAGTGATGTATATAATAATAATGGATGTACTTTTGGATGAGCAGAATGACTCTCCATCACCTCTTATTTATACACTTTTAGAAGGGCTCCAACAACTTATGCCAATTGTCAACAAGTCTCACTAAACCCAAGCCGACTTGCCCAAATAATGACAGTGACGTTCAAAAATTCATAACTCAAGTTCTAGAGCTTTGATTTGAGTGATCTTTGAAGCGTTGGACTCGCCATGCCATCCTTTATCACCTCAAATTTTCTCATGGTCAAATTCTTCATGTTTTTGGCCCAAATCGCGATGGGTGCAAAACCCTAAGCTTGGGTTCCAAGCCCACAGTGACCCTTGTGGCGCTTTGCCCTCCAAACCCTGAACCGTAGGGCTTGGAGTACCTCCCAAGCTACTCAAAAATCAACACTCCCTCTTAGAGAGGGAGGTACTTCCAAGACTAGGAAGTAACTCATCATCATCATCACGACTTGCAACACTCGCCCAACTCTTGGCGCTCACCACTGCAACAATCCCTGTAGCATGAACTACGCCTCTCTCGGAAGTGTCACTGTCACTGGAAGTATCTTGCTTCTTCTTCTTCTCCTGTATCGTTTTCCATTCCCTCCATGATTCCTTCTTGGCAGTTGTAGGAGCACCCTTGCTCCCTACTGACCATGCACCTGAACCTGCAAGCTCCCACTAGAACTTGAATCCCTCTGAGTCTCTAGAATGTGGACCTTGTTATGAATATAATTCAGATAAAAATAATAAATATAAATATAAATATAATAACAATAAATAACAGTTAATTAACTAATGGTTAGTTAGTAATGAAGAGGCTTGTCTTAGAGACATTACCATTCATGAAAGAGCACTTGCCTAAGGTATATAAGCATACCCTCATTCTCATTTGTAAACATCTTACATCAATTCAATATACAATAATCAATATATAGTTACATGCCTTACAATGGACATTTACGTCTTTGAAGTATTTTAAAGATTTCCATTGCGTATACAAATTTTGGTCGTTACATTGGTATCCGAGCCAATTTCTGCGATCACTGGGCTTTGGCCATCAAGTCTTCGTCAACCTTGTTGTCGTCACTACTAAAGCGTTTCGCTACTCAAGTTGGCGTTTCTTCATTTTTGCCAACTAGCCTTTGGCCATTACAAAAAGAAAAATCAAAGTGAAAAAAAAGGGGGAGGAAAAAAAAAAAGTTATACATAAAAGGTTGACAATAAGGAAAAAAAATAATGATATAAGAAAATTATATATAAAGAAAATATAAAAAAAAGAAAAAAATAGAAAGAGCCAAAATATATTACTAAATAATAATAATAATAATAAGTCAAACCAAAAAAAAATTAAAATAAAAAATCAAAGTAAAAAATACAACTACAACCTTGACCACAATCATTGTGGTCTACCCAGTCGTTGAACACCGCCAATGTCTGTCGCCATCATCGTCTGCTCAACGACTACAACTGTTGCCACCACATATCCCTTGCTAGACTCACATACCCAAACCTCAATTGTGCCATCAGGTCGTTGTGTACACTCCACCACCCGCCTCCTCCAATCTGCCTTCCCTGCCATCACTTCTTCTGTTTCTACCTTGCATTGTCGCCCTTCCAAAACCGCCGCTGGGCCTTGTAATTGTCACAACAGTCGACACTGTTACCATAACCGTTCAAACATATCGCACCCTCTCCAATGCTCGACCAGAGCTCGAACCCTGTTATAGCCACCACACAGATTTTGCATCACCCCATTGCATAAATAGTTGGGGTAGCCCAATATTCCCGTTGCAGGCTGCCGCTGAACGAGCCACCACAAACCGCCATCTGCCACTCTGTCACCATTACTCTCCCATCTGTTGCCATCTTGACGAACACAACACACATCCACCTCCATTCTGTACACTCACGTACCAGGGAACGTCGCCATTGCCTTGGAGAAAAGGCACAACCAATCCAAAAGAAAAATAATTTACATTCCTTAAAATTCGTATTAAATTTAGTCTTAAGGGAAGAAGTAATAAAGTCTTTAAAAATTTGCCAAGGTTTTTAAATATATGCATATTAAAGGGGTAAAGTAATTATTATATTCATAAGTGAATATAAATATACTTTATAGAGGAAGAGAGTAAACTATAAAAGGGGTACTTTAAAGGTTAGTTAAAGTTCCCTAACAAAAAAAGAAAGAGGCAAAAAAGGTGTGAGGAAGCTTCAAAAATAAAAATAAAAATTATCGAGGCTATTTAAAAAAAAAGAAAAAAATTGGATACAAGTGTATTTACAATTATAACAGATAAGTTAACTTAAAAAAAATAAAAAAATAAAAAAAATATCTAAGTCATAAAGGTACTAAAAAAAATTAATAATAAAGTTTTAAGGGTTTATAAAAAAGAAAGGGTTACTTTTAAAACCCTAAGTTCATCCCAAAGAAGCAAAATGGATTCTAATTTGAAAATAAAGGAAGAAAGATTTTCTTATGAAGGCCTTTCCATTGTAGATTGTAGCTTAATTATATTAAAAGGGAATACCCAAGGAAAGGAAATAAATATTGCTATCAACACAAGTGTCAAGGAAAATTACGTCAATGTTAATTTGGCGAATCAACTATTAATTCCAAAGTCCAGCATAGGGGAAAAAACAAATATTTTTGGCCAAAAAGAATATGAAATTAATGATTTACAAGTAATAATTGACCACGATGAATGCATCTCTCAATTTTGTGTCGTAACTATGTTTAACCCAATGATTGACATAATTTTTGGTCAACCTGGGTTAAAAGAACTAGGTACGTTCATGCTAAACTTATGGAAAAAGATTTTGATGGTTCCCCATAGGAAAAAAATGATCACATTCCAAGAAGTGACAAGGAAGTCAAAATCAAGATTGTCGTCACCAGAATACTTTAAAGATATTTCAAAATTGATGCTACAAGAGAATCAAGAAACAATAGCGAGGAAACATAAGGAGCTTGAAGAAGTCATATCCAAAAAAAGTGAAGAAATTTATCGACTTAAAAACCACAATGAAAAATTAATTTCACAGGTCAAGAAATCTAAGGTTAAGAAAAAGAGGCTAAAACAAGAAAAAGGAAGTTCCGACCAGAAGCTCAACGAAAGTTTATCAAAGAAGGAAGAAGAAAATTTACACTTAAAGAACCTTAATAAAAAATTACTAGAACAAATCAAAAGTATAAAAGATAAAGAGAAGGATACTAAGGACAAAGTCAATGATTCAAAAAACGAAGAGCTTTTACGCCTAAGGAATCATAGCCAAAGCCTTCTTACGCAAATAAAGAAACTAAAAAGTCACAAAAAGTCACTAAATGACAAATTAGAAGTAGTATCGAAGTCTCCAGTCGTTTCAGTCCAAGTTGAAGATTAAGAAATGAATACCGATCCAGTCAAAATCATAACCCAAGCAGAGGATAAAACTACTGAATTGAAGACATTCATAAATTGTAGTTCAAACAATAGACTTTCCAAATGATGATTCAATAACCAACTCAACAACAACAACAACAACTGAAGGAATTCAAGAAACTACCACTAACATGATAAGGGAGAGTCCAACCAGAAGAACTTTTTATCGCAATCCAAATCACAAGAGAAAACTTTCCAATCAATCTACGTACCAATATCACTCGGAACATAAACCACAAATTTATGTTCCCAAGAATACTGAAGTTTGCAGAATCCAGTCCTTTGATAACTATTCATCACACATTTCCAGAGATCAAAAGATTCCACAAAAGATTAATCTAGGATGGACTGATCCGTTCTCAGTATGTCAATTTTGTCTATCACTCAGAGCATCATATCATCTTTCAACGAAGATGAAAGTTCAGAGAGGAGAAGATATTCTCAGTAAGCTTTGAGGACAAAGCTTCTTGAAGAGAGAGGCAATGTTATGAATATAATTCATATAAAAATAATAAATATAAATATAAATATTATAATAATAAACAACAATTAACTAACTAATGGTTAGTTAGTTAGTATCGAAGAGGCATGTCTTAGAGACATGACCATTCATGTAAGGGCACTTGCCTAAGTTATTAAAGCAGACCCTCATTCTCATTTGTAAACTTCTTACATCAATTCAATATACAATAATCAATATACAATTATATCTCTTACAATGGACATTCACATCTTTGAAGTATTTTAAAGATTTTGGTTGTTACAAATCTTCTTTACTGGAACTTGTACTTGCCTCTCTGAAGCCTGCACCTGTGCCTACTTCTTTGGAACCTGCACTTGGTCCACCTGCTTTTTCTTCCCATCATCCACAGGCTTACTCGTCAACTTGTAGAGACCATGCTCTCTAACTCCAAGCACAATCCCATCGGAGCTAGAGCCTCTAGGTTTGAGTCTTGCCTTCCCATTCTAGAACAAGACTCAAACCCCTTCTTCTCGATCATCGAGACAGATATCACACTATATCTGAGTCCTGGTAATACATCTTGGACCACATCACTCTTCTTGTCTCCATCTTGAATGGCACAACTCCCGATCCTCGGATCTCCTTCTGACTCTTGTCGCCCAACACCATTTTCAACTTCGAGTCCCATTTAGCTAGAGTCTCAAAAACCTCCTATGACCCTGTCATATGTTTCGTCGCAACACTGTCCACGTAGCATCCATCCTCATCCATAGTACCCTGCGAGAAATGAGAGATTATGGCAAAGTCCTCCTCCAATCTCCTGGTGAGATCATCAATCTCACCAGAAGTGGCAACACCGGCGACCTGCGTCCCTTTTCTCTTCACATAATCTCACTTCTTCATCAGACATCTCGACGAAAAATGACCCATCTCGCCACAATTGAAACACTTGACTTTACTCATGTCCTTCTGCTTACCCTTCATTTGTCTCGCAACTCTTCCTTAACGAAGTCGTCCCACATCATATTCCAGTATGGCAACTTCTCTCTGGGAACAATCCCTTTAATGAAGGGCTTCCATTCCTCGGTGAACCCTTTCAAGGCAATCCTTACCATATCACTATCTAAAATAGTCACACCGACGACAACAAGCTCATCTTTGACCTGAGACAATCTTGTCAGATACAAAGTCACTCCTTTACCCTTTATCATCTTGGTGGACTTCAACTTATCCCCCAATACCATTACCCGGTTCTCGTTCTTATTCTGGAACAAATTCTGAAGAGCCATCCACATCTCATGTGCAGTGTTCTTCCCAGACAAATGAGGTATTAGGGGATCCTTCACACCATCTAGGATGATCCATCTAACTCTCGTATCCAAATCTTCATACACTTTCAACTCCCTTGGGTCAGTTGGCTTCTTGATGGCTTTCTTGACGAACTCTCAGATCCCGTTGACCTGCAAGACCAACTTGATCCTTTCCTTCCATGGACTATAGTTGGATAACCCCTCCAACCTGTCCTCGTACCGGAGACCAGTTTGCAACTTCGACATTGTAGTGAACCCTTCACCTATAATGTGATCAATTCCCTCTTAAGCTGTACTTTGCTGTGCACACTCTGATTCACTGACTTCCAAAGTACCTCATACACTCTTTGATACCATGTTGAATTTCCACAATCTTGGGTATAGGTTAGAATCTTAGAATCTTTGACGCTACCAAACCAAGAATCTCAACAAGAACTACTTTGCGCAAAGGAAAATATAAAGCAGTAAATCACATATGCACAAGCATACAAAATTTTCAACAAATATTGTACAGTAATGTACAACCCAATGTTCGCTATATTAAACCAATTTGAATAATACAGTAGTCTATGGAATACAAGATACAATGACAATCTTACTGCAACTTCTATGTCGTATCTTGTCCTGCCGGTCCTTCGCTTCCGTTCTGCTCTCTAGCTGCCCCTTAGTCCTTCAAAGGACAACACATAGAGACTACAGGAGGGCTGCTACCTAACACTGCTGCAAGTCACTTCTGCTGCTTGTACACGGGTTGATCCAATCTGCTCTCTAGGCTGGCCAATCCTTGAGTTCCAATCCGCCAATCTACTAGTCACTTTTGTCCATCAAAGTGCTGCACATTAAGCACCAAACTTCACCCAACCTTCAACTATCTTCGTTACTTCAAGACTGCTAGTCTAGGGCTACTTTGGGTAGCCAGCGCGCTGCCCTCCACCATACCAATGGCACCCAACACTTCACTGTGAAATCTGCTCCTAAGAAAGGCTTCTAACTCTCAAGTCAACCTTTCTAATTCACTTTCACAGGCTGCAACAACTGTCCACACTAGGACTGATCCAACTAGCATCCAAAACTACATAAATACATACCTCTAATAGCTCAAGGGCTGGTGTATCTTCTCTGCACTTAGGTCACTAGTTAGGGCTTCTTGGCTGCTTGCTACAACACATTTTTCTTGACTTCGAGAGCTACAAACGGTGCGGCCTTCTCCCAAACTTGTACCTCTCCTACTCTGTGGTTTTGACCACCTTCTAAGCCTCCAAATGCTGCCCTACAACAACTTGTTCCCACATCAACTTGCCTACGGCTCTCTGCTGTACTTCGACCTCTTGAACAATGCTCTTTAGGCCTACGGATTGGCTATAGCATCTCTCCTAGCAGGGATCATTTGTGGGAGAAAGATACCACAAGGATTAGGCCTATACACCACCCAAAAATTCCCTTAAGTTATGCAGCCTCCTCTGTAATTAATTTGGACCTATGGTGAGAGAAACAAATGCCCAAAACAACCCTTCTCCTCCACGTCCTGTCCTCCAATTCTAATGTTGACTCAGAGATGTATATGACAAGAATGGATGCACTTTTGGATGAGTAGAATGACTCTCCATCACCTCCTACCTATACACTTTTAAAAGGCCTCCAACAAGCTTATGCCAACTGTCACAAGTCTCACTAAACCCAAGTCGACTTGCCCAAATCATGATAGTGACATTCAAAAATTCATAACTCAAGTTGTGAAATTATTGTGAAATTGGTCATTTCGCTCCAAAACGCTGTTATGCAAAATGTTCTGATAATGATGATGAAGAAGAAGCTCCTAAGAAGGTAAAGAAAAATAAAAAAAGATACAAGAAACAAGGTAAAAAGAAAGTCGTCAAGAAAGGTCTCATCAGAGAACTTTTGAGGTCTAAAATGGGCCTCCTAAGAAAAATGTACAACCAAAATAAACTTTATAAGAACTAATAGGATTCAAGATGATGATGTCAACCATGGGGGATGATTCACCATTTTTGGGGTAAAAAAGTAAAAAGATTAAAAAATAATAAAATAATAAAACTACTTTTTCGACTTGTATTTCAACTTATCTCTCTAAGGTTTTACTCAAATTTTGAGCGGGAACACTCATTGGATGTAGAATTTGATTCCTCATCCAAGGAGTACCCATGTTGCATACTTTTGATGGAACTTATTACACGAAAAATGAGAAATACATGAAAAACGTGATTGCAGAGTACCCATGTTGTATACTTTTGATGGAAATTGCGACACGAAAAATGAGAAATACATGAAAAACGTGATAGCGACAATGACTTAGGAAGAGTGTTATTTATGGCAAGGGACAATCGAAAGGAATCTCATGAAGAGGGCGAAGAAGAAGGAGAGGTAGACGTTGAAAGAGAACTTTCCAGTGCTTTAAAGGATCTAAAGGTAGAAAGGAAGAATGCCAAGGCATTGGAAGACGAGTTGAGTGAACTAAAGGAACATGCTAAAAGTCTCAACTGTTGAAAATTGGTAGCTCAGGGATGAATTTATAAACATAGAATTTCTAAAAATAGAAAGTCTAAAAATAGAAACTATCAAGTATGTCTCTCCAAAAATAATAAATCACCTTGCATCAATTGGTAATCAAGCATTGTTGAAGGAAAATCTCTTTTGATCATCAAATAAACCTAATAGGCCAATTTCGAATTAATCATCAATATTATCATTATTATTATTATTCTTATGATTTTATTATATTATTATTATAAATTCAAGTCTCTCAATCATGTCATATGTAACTCCCCTCAATTAATGCATATGTTACTCTCTCTCTCTTTATGGATTCATTACTCTCTCTCTTTAATTCTCTTACACACCTCTTACACTCTCTTACACACTTTAATGACTCGTCATAAAAAGATTCCTCTTACACCTCTTTAATGCATAAGTTACACTTCTCTCGTAAATGCATAAGTTACACTCCTCTCCTTTATGGCATAAGTTACAATCCTATTTTGGCATATGTAGCTCCGTTTCAAGGCATGCATATTGCTCCTCCTTTATGTCAATAATTCATTGTGCCTCCTATATATATGTGTCTCATATCATCTTATTGTTGAGATTTTTGGGTGTAGGGGTAGCATCGGTGTGCTCTAGCTCCCAAACTTTGTGGAGGGACTAGAGTACATGAGATCTCCAAGACCCAAAAAGCGATTTTAAGAAATTCCATCTTGTTTAAGAGATATTTAATTAATTAATCTTTTTAATTAAGGACCCTAAGTCTAACTTAGGAAAATTAAAAGATTAAAGTTAATTAAATTAAACATGTGATGAAAATGACTTAAGTCACACAAATCAAGTTTTCTTTTAATCTTTAGCCGTCGATAAGAGATTAGATCACGACCGTTGGTTTTCCAACGAGAAAAGTATAAAGGAAAGGCTTGGGGTCAGTTGGAGAACACATACAGTGGCAGAGCACTGAGACTAAGCTGAAATTCTAAGACGTGGTTTGCTAAGAATTTCAGAAGTGTTTCAGCTGCAACGAGGGGTAGTATTGGCGAGAGGGATGGTTTGATCCCAGGCCAAGAGTGCAACAAGAGGCAGAGAAGCAACAGACTGAGCAGCGCAGAGAAGGCAACAACTACGCAGAGCAGCGATAGCCCAGCAAGGGTAGCGCAGAGGCTTCAGGGGCTACGCAGGGTTGACGCAAGCCCAGAAAGGGCAACGCAGAGGCAGCAGGAGGCCAACAGGGCTGACGCAGGCCCAACTAGGGCAATGTAGGGGTAGCGTAGCCCAGTTTGGGGTGACGCAGGCCCTTCCTGAGAAGCAGGGGTTGACGCAGGCTAGCAGAGTTGACGCAGAGGGGTTAAGAGCAGTGCTGGGGTTTCTGAAGACTGAAAAAGGTTGAGTTTTGTAAATCCCGTTTGAGGGTGTGAATCAGTCAGTTTTTCTGTCTCCAGAACAAAGGTATAGTTGCAATTTTATTTCTCTGTCGGATTAACTAGTTTGGTGCCCATATTTGTTGTACTCAGATTCTACTTAATAATAAAACCCTCCAACCGCCAGAAGACCTGTTTTCCCACATTGGGTTTTTCCGGGGATAGTTGTCCAGAAAATCCTTGTGTGTCACTTTGTCATTGTGCATGTATTCAGTTTAGATCTGTATGTGTAGGTTGTTAATGTATTTACTTCGATGTTAATGCTGAATATTTCACATTAATAACTTAATTTAAGTAGGAGAAGTAAATCTGAAAATTAACTGTAGGGTTTCCGTTTGAGATATTCAAAAATTTTCACATGGTATCAGAGGTATTGCAGATCTACCCTGGATCTCCAGCAAGAAGATTGAAGAATCTGTGCTGAAGAAAGCAGCAGAGAAAGCAACAACAACAACAGAAAACCGGACCAGAGAGTGCAGCGCAACAATAGAAGGAAGCAAAGCCAAGCAGAGGCCAGGGTGACGCAGTGTCCATGCAGATCCACGCACTTATTGCGCAGAGGCAACGCGAAAACTGCGGTGACACTGTCCGCTCACGCAGAGGCTAGCTAGGGTGACACAGTCCATAAGTTGATTGTTGTTCAGAGTGCCAGAAGCTGAGCTGCAGACCTTCAGCAGTTGCTGGTGGGATTAAAATTCTGTCGGTGCAGAATTTAGCCTAAGCTAAGTTGACGAAGAGCGGGAGGAGAACAACTTCTCAGAAGATTTCCTGCCAAAGAAGTCTGAAGATCGATCAAACGATCGAAGAGAGCTGATTCATTTTGTTTGGCAGACTTCCAAGAGAGGGAGTCAGTTGTCAGAGGGAGCAGAGGGTGCCTTTCTCGCCAAGGAGCCTAGATCCGAGTCTCTAGCATAAAGAGGAAGATTTGTTTCGACATATTTTTCTGAGCAGATGGCACCCCATGGACTATGTGATCAGGATAGGTTGGACGACTTGTCCAACTTTGCGATCTGGAAGGCCAAAATCCTGGTAGTCATGGAGGTATGCGGCTTGAGGGAGCATGCAGAGAAAGTCTTGGCCACACCGACCGATGCAAAACTCTTGGAGAAGCACAAAGAAGCAGTGACACATGCCATGCGCTTCATTATGGACGGAGTCAAAGATCATGGGCAAAGCAGACCTTCCCAATTGGGACAACATGTGGGCTATCCTCTGACATGAGGAAATTCGCTGGATGACGAAGAAATAGTACATCACTGGCTCGAGTAAAGTGTAGAAGGAAGAAGAGGAAGATGCAGTGTTGGCATCAAAGAGGTAGCAAGGGAGAAAGAAGTGTGATCTGTCGAAGATCAAGTGCTTCCTATAGGAATTTACAGGATAAGTTCCTTAGATCAAACACCAAAAGCCACTGCTCACAAACAGATCACAAATCAATACACCAGTATTTGACGTGGTTAAAACCCTCGAAGAGGGAAACAGTTCACGGCCTGAACCAACGCGACCACTTCACGCAATTTATTAATATTGGAGTATAAAAACTTAGATAAATAGGAATAAGTATATTTATTATTAATAAAAGATGAGATGATTACAATGGGGAATGACCAAGGCTTTAAATACAGCCTTATGGTGTCCCTTGGCCCTTTTGCTTAATAAACCTAAGACAATTATATTTAATAATAATTAATAAATTATGCATTACATTGCCCCTCTCTCAAAACATGCTTTGTCCTCAAAGCATACGTAACGATGGATGTTGTTGACGAAATGCTTCAGTTTCCCAAGAGGCTTCTTCTTCGGGCAAATCCTTCCACTTGATTAAGTATTCCGTGATAACACGAGATCGTAGCTTCTTTTCTCGGGTAGATAGGATACTTTCGGGCTCCAAAATGATCCTTCCTTCATCATCTAAAAATGGAAGTGTCGTCTGTGCTGATTGATGGTCACCAAGTGCCCTTTTTAAGCAGGACACATGGAAGACGTTGTGAACACGACTTGTATCTGGAAGGCTTAAACCATAAGCAACTTGACTGATCTTTTTGTTGATTTGATACGGTCCATAGAACTTTGGGGCTAATTTATGTTTCCCTTTTTGTTTCAGGGACAATTGCTTGTATGGTTGGAGCTTGACAAATACCCAGTCTCCAACTTCAAATGATCTCTCAGTTCTATTGCGGTCAGCTTGTTGCTTCATACGGTTTTGTGCATTATTCAGATTTTCTTTTAGGACTTGGACGACCTTTTGGTTTTCTTCTAGCTGGTTTTTAACCGCTGGTAGGTTTGACTGGACTGAAGCTAGATCTTTCCATTTTGGGGGCTCCTATCCATACAAAGCTTGGAATGGAGTCATTTTTGCCGATGTATGGTAAGTAGAATTATACCACCATTCAGCAAGATGCAACCATTGAACCCACTTATTTTGTTTTTCTGTAGCATAACATCGTAGGTAAGCTTCCAAACATTTATTGACAACCTCTGTTTGTCCATCTGTTTGTGTGTGGTAAGCTGAGCTCATGTTTAGGTAGGTTCCTATATGGTTGAACAATTCTTTCCAAAAATTTCCCTTAAATTTGGCATCTTTGTCGCTCACAATGACTTTCGGGAACCCGTGTAGTTTATAAATATGTTTGCAGAATATATCAGCAATTTGCTTTGTAGACCTTTTTTTCTTTATAGCAATAAAGTGAGCATATTTAGTGAGTCTATCGACTACTACGAAGATCTTCTCCTTTCCATTAGATACAGGTAACCCTTCAATAAAATCCATTGATATTTCTTCCCATTTCTGATTCGGGATATTTAAGGGATGAAGTAACCCAGGTGTCATAATATTTTCACTTTTATTTCTTTGACATTTGTCACATTCTGCTACATATTTTTGAATATCGTGACTCATACCCTTCCAAAAGAATGACTGACGTGCATTGTAGTAAGTTTTAAAATACCCTACATGCCCGGATGACATGGAATCATGTGATTCCTTGAGTATTTTTGATATAAACTTGGAATTGGAGTTTAGATAAATTCTTCCTTTGTACCATAAGATATCATTCTTCCATTCAAATTTTGAGTTTCCTGGGAGATTATTGATTATAGCCGACATTTCTGGATCTTTGGCGTACTCACTTCGAATCTCATTAAGCCATTCAGGAACAACAACCGAGACTACAAGTAGTGTTGGTTCTTCGTCCTTCCTAGACAGGGCATCTGCTACTACATTGTCTTTCCCCTTTTTATGTAATATCTCCATGTCGAAGGTGGCAATTTTTTCAATCCAGTTTTGTTGTTCTTCAGAGAGTGTTTTTTGTTGGAGGAGGTACTGAAGACTGTTATGATCCGTTCGGATGGAAAATTTACTCCTTAACAGATATTGTCTCCACTTGGCCAATGCGTGCATAATTGCGAGCATTTCCTTGTTGTATGTGGATTTGAGACGCTCTCGCTTATTGAGCTTCCTGCTTTCAACAACAATAGGATGCCCTTCTTGCATTAATACTGCACCTATACCGAATCCAGAGGCATCACATTCGATGATAAATGGTTTAGAGAAATTGGGAGTTGCCAATACCAGTGCATTAGACATTACTTCCTTCAATTCTTCAAAACACCTTCCTGCTTCTTCATTCCATTGAAACGAATTTTTCTTTAAAATATTTGTAAGAGGCGCAGTTCTGTGTGCATAGTTTTTAATAAATCTTCGATAGTATCCCGTTAATCCTAAGAACACTCTTAGCTTGGATATATTCACTGGTTTATTCCATTCTCTTATAGCCTTGATTTTAGAAGGGTCCACTTTTATCCCTTCATGGGATATTATGTGTCCCAGATATTCTACTTCTTCTTTTCCAAAGTTGCATTTGGATTTCTTAGCATAAAACTGATGTTCTTCCAATAGCGTAAAAACTTTATCCAAGTGCTGCAAGTGCTCTTTCCAAGCTTTACTGTAAATTAAAATATCATCAAAAAATTAGTACAAATTTCCTAAGATATGGGCGAATTAATTCATTCATAGTAGCTTGGAACGTAGCTGGTGCATTTGTTAACCCAAAGGGCGTTACTTTAAACTCGTAGTGACCTTCGTGTGTTTGGAACGCAGTTTTTGGTATGTCTTCCAACCTGATTCTGATCTGGTAATTGCCTGACCTTAAGTCTAATTTTGAGAAGTATTTTGCGCCATGTAGCTCATCCAACATTTCATCGATAAAGGGGATTGGAAACTTATTTTTAATTATTATCTTATTTAATCCTCTGTAGTCAATGCATAGCCTGAATGATCCATCCTTCTTTCTTACCAATAGAACTGGGGCGGCATACGGACTCTTGCATTTTGAGATGACCCCACATTTTAAAAGGTCTTGGATTATCTTCTCAATTTCAGTCTTTTGGTGATGCGGATAGCGATAAGGTTTGATGTTGACAGGGTTTGATCCTGCCTTGACTTCTATTGTATGTTCGATTTCCCTATTAGGAGGTATTTTCATGGGTAGGTCTTGGAATACTTTTTCCTGTTTCTAAATTAGTCCTTGTACTTCTGGTGACTCTTCGTTGATCAAATTTGTAGATAACATTTCTAACTGATGACATTGTACTATATAGGCTGGCACTCCTTTTCGAATCATCTTCATCATCTGGGATGATGATACGATTTGATTTTCTGGTGCTTGGAATCCATTAACTTGTGCTTCTGCCCTTCCCACTTAAAGCTTATAAACTGCTTTTGGTGGTTGGCAGAATAAGTACCTAAGGTTTGTAGCCATTGAATTCCTAAGACCACATCTACTCCTCCTAGTGGTACGGTATAGAATGGAGATTCTAGATTAAAGTCTTGAATCTGCAATTTGACTTTATGGCATTTCCCTACCTGCTCAATCTTCTTACCATCAGCCACCATTACCTTCAGATTAGGCATGGGAAAAGTAAAGATGTTGAGTCTTTTGGCCATGGTTGAATCTAAAAAATGGTGGGTGCTGCCGGTGTCGATGAGAACCATTACGCCGTTCTTCTTAATATTTCCTTCTAATTTTAGTGTCTGAGGTTGTGATATACCTGTCATAGCTGATAATGACACTTGCGGAATGCTTTCGTCATCTATTTATGGAGAGAACTCTGGGGAGTCTTCCATTCCTTCTACATCTGAATCATCATTATTAGAGTCATTAGTTGCTTCATAGTTATATAGATTTTTTTTCTCTTTTCCATTAGCACACCTGTGCTTAAGGTCCCACTTTTCGCCACAACGTTTGCACTTGCCCTCTCTCATCCTTTGTATTTCCATGGTAGATTTGTCTCCTTCATGAAGATGTGGTGGGACATATTTTGTGTTATCTACACTTGTAGATTGAGGAAATCTTCCTCTCGAATATAATCTTTTCGGTTTTGACCAAAATAACTTTTCAAATTTTTTTTTCAGCAGCTTTTGCTTTTTGTCTTGCTAGTTCTATCGATGTAATGTCGTGAAGTTCGAGCTCTACTTGTATATGGGTTTTAAGTCCCGAAATGAAACACTGGACTAAACGAGATTCTGACAATCCAGGTACTCGTGTTGCTAAGGTCTCCCATTCTTTAGTGTACTCATCCACATCTCCTTTTTGGCGCAATTTGATGAATGTTGAGAAGAACTCTTCTTCCAAAAAAAAAAAAAAAAACCACCAATTATATGCTTCTCCTTCCATTTTCATGGAAGCGTGCTTAATTTTTTCGTCATCACTGTCAATGTCGTAAATCTCAAAATATTCTTCAGCTTTATTAAGCCATGCAACACTGCCTTTTTCGTTACCATTGAACTTAGGTAGCTCGATTTTTGCTCTTCATTGATATGCTGCTAACGGTGGAACAAAAAAAGGATTTTGATTGTTGAATGCAAACCTGAGCTGCTTATTTTGAAAATTGGCATTACTATCTTCTTGATGGTGTGGGGATGATGTTTTGTGAGAGTCAGTTTTTTCATGATGATCTTCTGAATTCCCTGAATCGGCTGAATTGTTCTGTTGATTATGTCCACTATTCGGGAATATTTGTTCTTGCGTATTTATCTTGTTGCAAATGGCGGTTAGCTTCTGCATTGCTTTGTTATGATTATCTGTGGACTCGTTACGGTTTTGCCAAATTTGTCTTTCTATCCGATTTGTCGTGTCTTGAAGTTTTTTGATGTCGTTGGAATGCCCCTTAACCTTATCCTCAAGATCGATTAATCTTTTAGTGAATTCATCGGGATTATTGATCTTACTCTCAAGATCGATCAACCTTTTGTTGAAATCGGCCATCGACATTGATGACGACATCGAGTGGGTCTGAGGTGGTGTATATTTATTTGCCAGTTTCCTTTTTTTTTTTAAATAATAATAATAATAATTTTTTAGTATATATATATATATATATATATATATATATATATATATAACTTTCAATCAAAATTTAAAAAAAAAAGTCGTCCGCTAAAAAATACATGTTGCTGTATTTTTACAAACCAACAGTTTTTTTTATTTTTTTAAAACAAATCGTAATGTATCCACCAATGTATACTTACAAAGCCGTTGTCTGATTGGTATTTAAACCGCCCAGATTTACGCTGTCGTATTAATGCAGGCGTCCAAAATTATGCAGCCATCCACCGTATATTTTAAAATCGGTTTGTTTTTTAAAAAATCGGGTTTTTTTAAAAAATTGTATCCAAATAAATGTATGACCATATAACTACACAGCCCGTCACACTGTATTTAACGATGTCACCTGTATGCAGTGTACCCGTATGTACTGTAACTCCTAATTTTTTTTTTAAAACGCTATATCTTTTAACGCTGTTTCATATAATGTAACGCTGTATGGTCTAATGTATCACTCCTCTGTGCGACTGTGAAAGCAAATGGAGGGAAGGTGATGGCTGGAAGGAACAATGGTGGAGGGAGGCGACAACAGAAGGGCAATAGCCTGTAAGGTGTGCGAACCACAGAAGCACGTGGAAGGAAATGGCGGGGCAACGACACAAGGAGGGGGGGTGTGGTGTCTGTAGTGGTGATAGAATTGATTGCACAGATCCGAAGAGCGACTGCTCTGATACCAAATGGAGTATAAAAACTCAGATAAACAGGAATAAGTATATTTATTATTGATAAAAGATGAGATGATTACAATAGGGAATGACCAAGGCTTTAAATACAGCCTTATGGTGTCCCTTGGTGAAGGGGCATGATCTTTGATCATGCCCTTTTGCTTAATAAACCTAAGACAATTATATTTAATAATAATTAATAAATTATACATAACAAATATAAAGAAAGAAAATTTACATAAGCTTCTCACATAAACAGTTACTGGGCAAATGACCCTCCATGCTCTTTAAATAGAGATCATGGACCAATTGGGTGTTAAGCTATGAATCAAGTGTCAGTAATATCGAGGAGAGTGTGAACCGTCGGATCACTACATATCGTGACCGTTAGATTATAAGTTACAAATGTACATAGTAAGGAAACATACTTTACCTAACTCTATGCTAGACCAAGTTATACTTAACTATTTCCTATGTGTCAGAATATCCTAACACCCCCCCTTAAGAACAAATTGGCATAGGATTGAAGGATTTACAAAGGTGACCCAAAAGGAGACTATTTCCTATGTGTCGAAATATCCTAACATCTCCCCTTAAAAACAACTTGGGATAGGATTGAAGAATTTACAAAGGTGACACAATAGGAGAAGGAAGGAGGCATTAGAGCCTATCCCCCCTTAATGATGACTTTCCTGAACTCCAAGCATAGATCGAAGTTTGGTAAACTTCGCTTCTGTGAGAGCCTTTGTAAAGATATTGACAACTTGATCATTGGTTGAACACTACTGCACTTCAAGAACACGATCATGAACGAGCTTTCTGATGAAGTGTATGTGAAGCTCAATGTGTTTCATACGCTGATGCTGAACTGGATCTTTGCAAAGCCGAATGGCACTCTGATTATCACACCAAAGTGTAGTTGGATGCTGCTGATGAAGACCAAATTCGGTTAGGATTTGACGAAGCCACATGGCTTCTGCTAATGAGAGAGAGATGGCACTTTGTTTCTTAAAAGACCAAGTAATAGGTCCTGAACCAAGAGTGAATACATAACCTGTAGTAGACTTTCGATCATCAGAGTCACCAGCCCAATCAGAATCAGTGAAACCAATCAACAATGGAGATGCTCCTGCACTGTAATGAATCTCGAACTGAATTGTACCTCGAATATATCGAAGTATTCTTCTAGCTGCTTTCCAGTGACTTTCATGAGGTTGGTGCATAAACCAAGCAACAAGACCAACGATAAAGGAAAGGTCAAGACGGGTATGGGTTAGATACAGAAGTTTACCAACAAGTTGACGGTATAAGGTATCATCAAATTTAGGGGTAGTACAAGTGACTGAAAGCTTGACTCCAGACTGAAAGGGAGAAGGGTTGAAACTGGAATAACATAAAGAAAATTAGCGTGAAGATCCTGAGCATACTTAGATGAGGATATACAGCTGCTGGATTGCAAGACTTGAAGACCAAGGAAATAATGCAAGTGTCCTAAGTCTGTCATTTCAAACTTCTTTTTGAGACTAGACTTCACATGGTTTATATGGTTTGGATCACTACCAGTAAGGATAAGATCATCAACATAAAGAACAAGGATGGTGAAGGACTTACCCACTTTCTTGGTGTAGACAGTGTTGTCGGAATGACACCTAGAAAAGCCATTATCTAATAGAAATCTATCCATTTTGGCATACCAAGCCCGAGGAGCTTGTTTGAGACCATAGAAAGACTTCCTAAGGCGACAAACAAGGCTGGAGTCATTTTGGATAAAGCCAGGGAGTGTTCCATGTAGATTTCTTCATTAAAATCTCCATGTAAGAAGGCAGATTTAACATCCATCTGATGGACTTCCCATTTAAAGGAGGCGGCAAGGGAAAGAACAAGGCAGATAGAATTCATTTTGGCAACAGGGGAGAAGGTTTCAGTATAGTCAACAAGAAGACGAGCTTTATGTCCTAGTGCTGAAAACTAGGAGATTTCGCCAGCAATTGTCCTCAGAAGAAAAAGGACAAGGAAACTTCTAGCTCCCAGGCTGTTGTGGTGGACGATGGCTTCGAAGATGACGTAGCCATGAGTGCTCATGAACCATGAAAGTGGGGCAACATGGATCTGTAGAGCAGCTACAGAGTGGAAGCAGGATCCTTGAGTAGCCCAACTCTTGGATCACATCGAGCTACAATAGCCTTAAGACAATAGCGGGACAAGTGGAGCAGTGGGTGCAGAAGATTGCGGATGGAGCAAAGGCAGAGCTGGATGCTGAGAGGGAGCAACGCAGTGCAGATGGAGCAGCAACACAGAGGGGCTGATGTGACTTCAGCAGCACAGAGCAGGCTTGCTTACGCAGTGCAGAGATGGAGCAACATAGAGGCTTCAGGAGGGCAGCGCAGCGCAGCAGCAGCGTAGAGGACTTCAACGCAGAGGAGGTCTACTTACGCAGTGCAGAGCTACGGCAACGCAATAACCTCCAGATGACAACACGAAGCAACAACCTATGGAGCATCAGTGATGAGATGCCAACCAACTGACTTGTTTGTCAAAGATTGGGCAAGAGTCCTTCAGTTGCTTACTCTCAGCAACTGAGTTGCAATGCAGCAGTTGGCAGCATGATGCAACAGATTGAGAGGGAGTTGCAGTACAAATGTGGCAGCGACGGTGGCAACGTCATGGGCAACAATACGGGAGAGCAGCAACAACACAGTGATGAAGGGCAGCAGGCCAAGCATCAACGCAGAGACCCACACCAGAGATCAGTGCAGAACTTCAGGGTGAAGTATTGTTGCTAGAGCACATTCCTCGCTAAGAGGGAGTGTTGAGATTTTTGGGTGTAGGGGTAGCATCGGATGTGCTCTAGCTCCCAAAATGTGTGGAGGGACTATAGTACATGAGATCTCCAAGAACCAGAAAGAGATTTAAGAAATTCCATCCTGTTTAAGAGATATTTAATTAATTAATATTTTTAATTAAGGACCCTAAGTTTAACTTAGGAAAATTAAAAGATTAAAGTTATTTAAATTAAACATGTGATGAAAATGACTTAAGTCACATGGATCAAGCTTTCTTTTAATCTTATCTGTCGATAAGAGATTAGATCATGGCCATTGGATTCCCAACGAGAAAAGTATAAAGGAAAGGCTTGGGGTTAGTTGGAGAACACATACAGTGGTAGAGCACTAAGACTAAGCTGAAATTCTAGGGTGTGGTTTGCTAAGAATTTCATAAGTGTTTCAGCTGCAGCGAGGGGTAGTATTGGCGAGAGGGATGGTTTGATCCCAGGCCAAGGGTGCAACAAGAGGCAGAGAAGTAGCAAACTGAGCGGCAGAGAGAGGGTAGCAGCTACGCAAAGCAACCACAACCCAACAGGGGCAGCACAGAGGCTTCAGGGGCTACGCAGGTCTGATGCAGGCCCAGAAAGGGCAGCACAGAGGCAGCAAGAGGCTAACAGGGTTGATGTAAGCCCTTTCAGGGCACCATAGGGGCATCGTAACCCAGTCTGGGGTGACGCAGGCCCTTCCTGAGCAGTGCAGGGGTTGACGCAGAGGGCCTCAAAGCAGCACTGGGGTTTCTGAACACTGAAAAGGGTTGAGTTCTGCAAATCCCGTTTGAGGGTGTGAATTTGTCATTTTTTGTCTCCAGAATAGAGGTATAGTTGCAATTTTATTTCTCTGTTGGGTCAACCAGTTTGGTGCCCAGATTTGTTGTACTCAGATTCTACTTAATAATAAAACCCTCCAGCAGCGAGAAGACCGGTTTTCCCGCACTGGGTTTTTTCGGGGATAGTTGTCCAAATAATCGTTGTGTGTCACTTTGTCATTGTGCATGTATTCAGTTTAGATTTGTATGTGTAGGTTGTTAATGTATTTACTTCGATGTTAATGTTGAATATTTCACATTAATAGCTTAATGCAAGTAGGAGAAGTAAATCTGAAAATTATCACTAGGGTTTCTGTTTGAGATATTAAAAAATTTTCACACTCACCTCACTTACTTGTGCATTGTGAATTCAAACTTGAGAGAGAGTTGGAGAGACTTGAAGGAGATTGCGAGAGAGAGACTTGGAGAGTAAGAGCAGATCTTGGAGAGCCAAAGTGATTCAATGTTTGCATTAGCTACTGCTATCAGAAATATTCTTTAGATTTGGGTGCTATCAGAGATATTCTTCAGATTCAAGTGAACTTCTTCATTCTCTCATTGTACTTTGTTTCTCTGTTGAACAGTTGATTTCTAATAGAAGAAGAATCTGGTTGGGTTTTCCCTTGTGGGTTTTTCCCTGGTGATTGGCCTAACTTCTCTGTGTCTCATTGAGTTCTTGGTTACCTTTCATTGTGCATATGGTTTATATGGTTTATGTTCTATTTGCAATTACTTAACATATTTTGCAGCATAAAGAAGTTCTGGATTTAAGTGATTGTAACAACATAGAACATCAAAATTTCAACATCAACAAGAAGACTGAAGAATCAAAGAAGATTATCAATAATCTAAAAGTACAGTTAGAGTAGGCCCAAAAAAATGAAGAAACGCTAAAAAGGGAATTGGAAGAAAGTACCAAGTCAAAGGAGAGTTTGGAAGCAGAGATAGTCTCTCTACGAAAAGAAACACAAAAGAGGAATATCCAACAAAACTTTGTGAATAGAGCCAAAGTGTTGGATGAAATTATCAACAATCAAAGGTCATGCGATGAAAAATCAGGATTAGGATACAAGTCTACCTTTATTAAAGGTTCAAGCTTGATGACCTCTGAAAAAGAAGCCGACGAAAAGACTAATGCAGATATCATCAAGGACCCTATCAAGAACGAGGAAAACATGCTTGCAAAAGAGAAGGTTCAAGAGCAAAAGACACGAAATCAACGACCTGCAATAAAGAAACCTCAAGAGGAAGGTCTTTGGAGAACTGCACCACATAGAAGATCTCCCATTCTCAAGTATCAAACTATCTTTCTTGGTGTATGTTATTCTTGCAACAATTTTGGGCGTAAGGTTGTGGACTGTAAAGCTTATGCTAGGAATAGAAGCAACATTGGAAACTATTCTAGGAATGACTATCCTAGAAAATATCGGGAAGGTTACAACCAAAATTATAACAGGTTTGGATCTTTAAGTAATGATGTAGAATGCTACAAATGCAACAATTTTGGACATGTAGGCAAATAATGCAGGTTGAACATTCCTCCTTAGGAATTGTTGTCACGCAATCTAGCAGGGGTCCTAGGATGGGTACCTAAGGGACAACTACTAGACCGAATGACAACAACGGGACAAAGACCCACTGTCACCTCAGTCAGTGTCTCCTGCTCTTTACGGATTTTCACTGATGGGAGGAGTCTCGGTATGAAAGGAATCACCAATAATGATGGGATCAATGAGAAGGTATGAAGTGATTCCCAAGGCCCATTCAAGGAGAGGCCCAATTAGGGCTCAATGCTTCAAAAGAAGCTAAGGTCTCTCTAAGAGAATAGATCCAAAGAGAAGTGCGAAATTTGTACAAGAGAATAGATCCAAGAAGTGATGATGATGTTAGATACAAATGGGGCTTATCTTTATTTATATGAGCCTATTCTAATTCGAAATAGCCTAAGATGCCCCTGAAATACTTTAATGTGGAAAATAACATAACTTTGGTGATAAACCCACCAAGTAGCTCATAAAGTGTAAAATAAGCCATCCAAAATGAAGTTGAAGTGATGAAACGATGGTGTAGGAGGGCCTAATCGAGTCGTCAAGGTGCCATGATGAAGAAAAGGGCTCCATGAATGATGGTCAAGGGGGTGACCCTTCGATCTCCAAGTAAAACATCATGTGGTGCTCCAAGGTGGCTTTGGGGCACAAGTAATGGTCTCATGGGTCTCCTGGTGTAAAATAAGCCTATAGACTGCTTCAAATGAGGGCATAGAAGATGGTGCTTCCCCTCCCATGTCTCAAGGATGAGACTATCCTCCTCTGGGCCCTCTGATCAACTGCCAAACCATGTGGACACTGCCAAGTCGATTGGGGGCACTGCTGGTCCAAGTGCATCATCTCTCATATGATGTGGGGCAATGGATAAGCTGCTGAAGGTACTGAGGCTGCCCATGGCATGAGATAATTCTCTGTCACATGATGGAAGCCCATGGCTCTCAACGCTTCCCCTACAAGTGTCAATATGATCCTCTGGTGGGCTTGGGTCCCAGTTAAGTTGCCTAACCCATGATGAAACCACCTGCCAATCCTGTATAATATCCGATGCGTCTCCTCATCTTTAGGTACAATAATTCATTAGTGCATCTAAGTGAATCAAGCTTGTTAGTCAAAGACACAAATGAGACTTTATAGTGGGTTTCCCTTCCAAATTTGGGGCTTTGAGCATGTAGTGGTGTTACCTCCCTATGTAGGGGTGGTTAATAAACAACCCTATTAGGTGTTCCCAACCCCTAAAGGGAAGGACATGCCCATGGTACATCCTTTACGTGGTAGGTATCATGTGGATAATGATGAGGTGGATTGGGACATGGGAGTCTCAAGGCCAAATGCCATGGGCTCAAGGGTGGTAATGGTGAGACATGTCCACATATTTGGGTGTATGATTGTAGGAGGGAGCACTCATGGTACATGATTTACCTTGGCCTTTGCATTTCCACCCTTCTTCATTTGCCTTTTGCCTTTTATTGATTTTTCTTTTATTTTACTGGTTGGGGCTCCAGGGGATGAGAGCATGCTGTGTATGATATAGCAGTGATTACCCCCTTAAGGTGGGGCAGTTCATCGCCCACCAGGGGTTGGGACATGCATGGGTTCCTTAATGATGCAGGGGGCATTCATAGGAACCATGGTGATGGCCATAATGATAAGGGGTAGAGCTGATGTTTGGATTTTTCCCACGTGCTAAATTATATTGTCTCGACCATATTTTGCATTTTGTGGTATTATTTCCTTTTGTATGTGGCCATGATATGCTTTTATATTTTTTTTAGCTGCATCAACCTCTGGGGCATCGTTCTAGGCTTGACCCATACATGTGGACAAGAGGAGGGGGAGTAGCAGTGCCTTGTGGACCCAGTGGTCATGTGGACCCAAAGAGGGAAGAAGATGAAAAAGGGCATGTAATGTGCAAAGGGGAGTGAAAAATGTGGAATGGGAAGACAAGACTGCATTAACAAAATCGAGGTTTCCCAAGTAGTGCCCAACCTAAAGCTGTAAGCCAATAGGGGAGATCCCACGTGATTGGGGTTGAGGATTAACCCCCCATCTAAGGTGTGAGGGAACACGACTATAATCGAAACCCTTCCTCCTTCCAAGTCACCCAATAATCCATACCAAATTGTGCCCAAGAAAAACAAGCATAAGCACCTGATTGCACATTGAAAGACATACGTTTAGGATTGGATAACCCACCTTCAAACATACGTTCTCGACAGCTGGGAGCCAAGATCAACTGGCACAATATCGACTACACTGGTGGCTGTTGGGGCTATTGGTTGCCTACTGAAGACAAATCTAGGAGAAAAATTCTCATATGGGGTCACCCATTGGTGGTGGGTAACAACAACCAAAGCATGAACCCATGTTCATCCAAAAGAACCTTCAAGAGCTTGGAAGAAGAAGGATGAACGCTGTGCGATTGCTCTAAAATCCCAAAGCAAGAAAAGTGTATGGTATGTTGATAATGGCTTCTCAACACATATGATGGGGGATAAAAACAAATTTGTATCTTTGTATGAAGAAAATGATGGAGCTGTCTCATTTGGAAATGATGGGTCAGCTAAGGTTATAGGAAAGGGTATAGTTAAGCTCGGAAGTAAGGATGCAATGGAAGAAGATGTTTTGTTCATTGAAAATATGAAATATTACGTTCTAAGTGTGAGTCAAGTGTGTGATCAAGGACACACGCTTCACTCAAAGAAATGCAAAATAAGAAGGGAGAAATCAGGTGGATTAGTGGCGATGGCAACAAGGACCCCAAATGATATATATATACCTTGAATGAAATTGGAAAGGAAGGTTGTTTCTTGGCAAAGGAGGATGAAAGTTGGCTTTGGCAGAGGAGAATGGGTCACATGAACTTCGATAATCTGGTAAAAATAAGTAAAAAAGAGGCCATTAGAGAGATGCCTGAAATTTCAAAACCAACAAGTATCATGTGTAAGCATTGTAGGCATGGAAAACAGACAAGGGTTGAGTTCATGACCAAGGAACACTCTAGTTCAAAACCATTAGAGTTGGTACACACCGACCTATGTGGACCGATGAGGACCAAAGGATGGTTAGGTGAACAATACTTTAGGGTGTTTATCGATGATTACACCATAATGACGGTATCTGAATAAAAAGTTAAAAACTTTTGAATGCTTCAGAATTTACAAAGAGATGGTAGAAAACGAAACTAATTTGGGAATCAAGTGTTTAAGATCAGATAGTGGAGGAGAATTCACATTTAAAGAATTCCAACACTTCTGTGAAGAACAAGGAATAAAAGGATCATTCTTGGTAGCTAGGACACCACAACAAAATGGAGTCGCTAAAAGAAAGAATATAATGGTGGAAGAAATGACTAGGACCATGTTGAATGATTCCAAATTGAGCGATATCTTTGGGGTTCAAGAAGTGGAGACAACTGTGCATATTCCAAACAGAGGGATGCTTAGAAGCAACAGTGACAAGACCCCATATGAACTATGGAAAGGGAGACTGACAAATGTCAAGCACTTAAGAATCTTTGAAAGCAAATGCTAAATAAAAGGGGAAGATAAGAAGATCGGATATTTGATTCTCAAGTAGATGAAGGCATATTTGTTGGGTACTCGCACAAATGCAAGACATACAAATGCTATAATTTGAGACTCAACAAGATAGTAGAAAGTATTAATGTAACATTTGATGAAGTTTGTGGGCCAAAGACAAAGCAAGGAAGCTCATCTTCAAAGAAGCAAGTAACAGAAGAACCAGACCAAGAAGGAAGAATAAAAGAAGAAGAATAATCAAAAGAATAGCTAACTGTTAACGAGGGAGAAACAAATGATAATCAACATGCGCCTCCTAAAACTCTTTAATGATGATATTAGAATAATCATCGGTGATATGAATGTAGGAATAGGAATCAAAAGAAGACGACAAATACACATGCCACAACAAGGACATCTTGCGCTCTTATCCATAGTTGAGCCTGTTGAGAAATCTAGGGAAGCTTTACATAGGGCTAATTAATTTGATTTCTCTTTACTTTGATAGTTGCTTGTGGCATATAAGATTCTTCTTGTTCTTGTTATTATTGTTTATCATCAAACAACTACCACAACATGAAGATCATCAAAGACAAATGAACACCAGATGTAGGCACTCAACCAGGGCAAAACCCCTAAGAAAGGGAAAACCCAGTTAATTTCTTTTACTAGTAGAACCAAATCAAAATTGAGACCGTTCAAGACCTTTTTGACCATGACACATAATTACCTCCATCCATCAAGCCAACATTTCATGCAAATGAGTCAACTTTTGTTTTATTCAAGTCAACATCAAGTAGTCCTTCAAAAATAATGGGTGTATTCAGTGTAGGTTGCTTCAGTAGTTACTTCAATAATTTAGATCTGAATTAATTATGTAAATGTAATTTACTTAACAGGAGAAGTAGTCTCAGTTGATGTAGTAGGATTCCTTAGATTGTTAGATCTAGGAATTTTCACATGGTATCAGAGCATTTGATGTGAAACAGGAAGAGCAGATCTGAATCTAAAGTGAAGGCCGAATCGCTGTAGCAACAATAGATCGAATCTCCTGAGGGATTGCACAGATCTAGCCAGGAGGGCTGAAGTTTCAAGGTTATCTCTCTCTGAGTGAGTCGACAGAGAGGTACGACATCCGGTTCGAGATTTTTCCAAGGTAGAGGGAGTTGCGCAGAGCCTTCACGTAGAGCCAGAGGGACACAATTTTTCTACAGGTGGTTGCCGGAGCAGAAAAGCGTTAGAAGAAAGAAAAAGCACATAGCGGGGAATTGTTCCTCAGTGAGTTCCTAGTCGAGGAATTCAACATTTTTCCAGGATTTGAGCAGCAGATTTACAAGCTCCAGAGGGAGTGCATAAGCCTGCCTAGGCTATGCAGAGGGGGAGAAAGAGGAAGTAGTTCGACAATTTTCAGCAGAGATGGCAGCCAGTGGGTTGCATGACACTAAGGGAATGTCTTCCTCAGAGAATTCTGAGCCATGGAATTTGATTTCTCACTGTAGAGCAACAGTAGCCAGGAGCAGATCTACTTACTCCAGCAGGGAGTGTGTAGAGCCAGTCAGCAGCTACGCAGAGGGAGAGGAGGCATTCGACATTTTGGCGAGATCATTTCCTTCTCCAGTTTTGAGTTTTCATAATTTTGCAACTCTGCAGGGTTATTTAGAATGCAGATCTAGGCAGCAGATCGACTTCCAGTTGCAAAGAGAGGAAGGAAGCAATTGCTAGAGGAAGTGTGAGTTGTCTAGTGCAAGTTGCAATGAGAGGAAGGGTCCCAACCAGGGACTAGGCTTGAAAGGGGCACCAGACCCTCGAGGAGTATAAAAATCCAGAGTACTAGTTGGGTAGGATCCTTGAGGAGCCCATCTCATGGATCATTACCTTGCTACGGAAGCCCATAATCAACAGTAGCGAGATGGAGTTTCAGTGAGAGCCCAGGAGTGATGGAGATGACAGTGCAGTAGGTAGCATCGCCTAGTCCTGGAGCAGCGCAGCATAGAGCAACAACAACGTAGTAGTAGAAGCACAATGCACAGGAGTGTAGCACAGTGCAGAGTAGGAGCAACGTAGTGCATCAGAGGGACAACGCAGTAGTTATCAGCAGTCAGAGTCTTCAGGACCGAGGTGCATCCACTGAACACTTGTTCAGTCTTGGATGAGTTCAGCTGTTTCTCTCAGCAGTTGAGTTGTAGTGCAGATGTAGTGTTAGCAGTGGCAGTGTTAGTAGCGTAGCAGATGCCACACTTGAGAGGGAGATGTAGTACAAATGCAGCAGTGGCAGTGGCAGTCTCATGGGCAGCAATATAGTGGCACCAACAGCACAGTGGTTGATGGACTTCAGCAGCGCGGAGGATGCTTCTGGGACAAAGTAGTATGCAACAGGCGTATTGTTAGAGCACCTTCCTCGCTAAGAGGGAGTGTTGATTTTTGTAGCATCGGAAAATGCTCCAAGTCTCAAATTTTGTGGAGAGGCTTAGACACAGGTATTCCAAAGAACCCATAAATTGTTTGTGAAATTTCCACTCGGTTAATTTTTTGTTAAAATAATTAATTATTTTAATGGAGACCCTAAGTTTAAACTTATGGAAATTAAATAATTAAAGGACTTTAATAAAACAGGGTGAGTATTATCTAGAAAAGGCGGAGATCAAGTTATGTTATAATCTTAGCCGTTGATTAGAGATCTAATTTCAACCGTTGGTTTCTCAACGAGAAGACTATAAAGGAAGGCTTGAGGGTCATTTGGAAAGGGACACACGAAGTGAATCTTGAGATCGAATTCTTCTGACGGAGCAGTGCTCGGACGAAGATCATATCTAAGTGATTCAGTGCAGTGAGGGGCAGAGTAGCTTCTGGACAGAGTTTTTCTCAGTCGGAGGATCATCAATAGAGAGAGGCAGGAAGACGTCCAACAAATCCAACGCCGAGCCAGTCAGGGTGATGCAGAGCCAGTCAGGGTTGCGCTGAGGTTCAGATGGTTTCCAAGATTTCTCTGTCGGATCAGATCCAGAAGCCGGAAGCCGGGGTGTGAGACCGGGAGGCTCAGATCTGTGATTTCGGGAGTCAGATCGATCTGTTGCTGGGGTGACGCAATGCCTAAAGGAGGTGATGCAGGGCCTACGCAGTGACCTCCAAAGGCAACTTTTCCAGTGACCGGATCAACCGAATTTTCTAGTGACTTTGTGAGGTAAAACTCTCAATTTCTTTCTTCCAGTATTTCTCTCTATAACTGAATAACCCTTGGAGGTATTCAATGATGTATTCAAAAACAACTACTGCTTAATAATACAAACCCTCAGATCTGCTGCACTGGTTTTCTTGCATTGGGTTTTTCCGGGGACTTAGTCCAAAAATAATTGTGTCCTATGTGTGATTGATTTCTTGCTCAGTTTCCTTGTTTCAGAATCATATTTTATTCACTGTAGGCTGCTTCAGTAGTTACTTCAATAATTCAGATCTGAATTAATTATGTAAATGTAATTTACTTAATAGGAGTACACTGAGTTGATGCAGTAGGATTCCTTAGATTGTCAGAACTAGGAATTTTCACAATCTGAAGCATATCTAGGCCTATCTGAAGATTGCATCAAGTCATCAAGGGCTGACAGAGGTCTTGTTTTGAAGGGCTGATTGGTTGTGTAATATGAAGTAGTTACAAGAAATTGAACAATTCATGCATTTCAAGAGCAGATCTCACAGAAGAACACTTGACAGAAATCTGAAGCAAATCAAGTGACAGGTTAGTTTAGGTATGAAGCAAGATTTGTAATTTCTTTGTTTATGATTGAGTTATTGTTGATGCAATAGTTGACAGTATACAAGGGGCAGTTTTGTAGCTTGGTAGTTGACAAAGTTTGGCTCATCACTGTACATCTGAAGCATATATCAGCAAAAAGAGCTTCATTGAATATCTTTGTAAGTGGGTGATTGTTCGAATTACGGGAGCCTACAAATTGTTTCTCTATTTTTATATTTTCAAGGTGGTTGGGTGGTGCAAGGAAAGAGAGTGAAGTCTCCCTCAGGTTGAACTCTGAAAATACTTCAGGGTGGCAGGGTGGTGCTAGGGCAAGTTGGAGCTTGCAGAGTGTTGGAGCATCCTTTCAGTTGGAACTGATAAAACTAGGGTGTTTGAGCGTCCTTCCAATTGGAGCTGGTAAAACCAGGGTGTAGGAGCATCCTTTCAAGAGTTGGAGCTTCCTGATAAATTGAATGATTTTCTAGAGTACCAGGAAGTTGGAGCTTCCTGATAAATTGAATGCTTTTCTAGAGTACCAGGAAGTTGGAGCTGAGAAGTATTGTACTCATAAATTATAATAGAAAAGCATTTGGTGGTTATTTCTCGGAAGGGTTTCCACCTAAAAATTTCCTGTGTACTGCTCTTGTGATGCATTGATGATTTATGTTTTGATTTGATGTTAATGTTATGAAATTTAATAATTAACTAATTGTATTTGAAACACTAATTCACCCCCCTCTTAGTATTTCAAACAAAATCTACATGGGCTTCTCTCATGGAATCATTGTTCTTAAATATTTTATCTTGTTGATGAAAGACTTGATGTTTGATTGGAGTCAAGGTTATGTGAAAAGTTGCTGCCTAGCACTCTTCCATTTTATATATTGTCAATTAAGCAATAAGAATAATTATCATTCACAAAGAGGATTACCACCTCTATAAATACAAAGGAATGTGCTTCTTGTTCTCCACAGGGATTCCACTCAGCATTGGTCCATTTCCTTGTTAGGAAATAGTGATCAATATAAACCTGCATGTTCATCGAAGTAGATGGTGTTCAACAAAATGTTAATTCACATTCACAAGTTCCACGTTGTGTCAATGTGATATTTGTTCTTTGTTTGATCTGTACATGTTTCAAAGGTGTGCCCTGTGACTTGCATGTGCGGAAACAGTAGTCTTTTTCGAATCCTCAGTTGTTCTAGAGAGTAAGTTGAGAGGAATTTGGGGGCAATTGTGATATTAGCATGAAATATGGAAACATAATTTTAATGAAAGAGGTAGCAAAATTACTTTTAATTTCTAGTTAGTTCCAAGTAGTGTAACTGGTACCAAATTGCCCTTAATGCTACAAGATTATTATTATGACAGTGCATATGCTAGCAATCTATCTATTGATATTATCATGGTTTATTTGTGTAGAAATGTCTCATGGGAATCAGTGGACATTTATTGAACTCTGTAATATGGTTTGAACTTTGCAGGGTACAGATGTTCCGTGAGTTTGTCAAAGCTGATAAATTGGCTCGGAGAATGACAGGCGAGGTTGTTGGACCTGGACCAGGATCAATTGAGATAGCAGTGCGTCGTGACCATATAGTGGAGGATGGATTTGCCCAATTGAATTCCCTTGGGTCAAAATTGAAGTCATGTGTTAATGTTTCATTTGTTAATGAGTGTGGCCTTCCAGAGGCAGGGTTGGATTACGGAGGTCTCTTTAAGGAATTTCTCACAGATTTGGCGAAGTCTGCTTTTGACCCTCGGTGTGTTTTGCGAAATTGGTTTTCAACTTTTTTAGCATTAATTATTAGCAGAATATTCCTTGTCATTTATCCATTTTCTCTTCTGTGTACATATAATTTTGTAGCATTGAAAACCATCATGATATTTTTTGATCCTTAAAATCCTATTGCAGGTATGGACTTTTCCTGCAAACTTCAACAGATGAGAGACTGCTCTTTCCACACCCATCAGCAAGAGTCCTTGCAAATGGGGTGCAGATGATTGAGTTCCTTGGCAGAATTGTTGGCAAAGCTTTGTATGAGGGAATTTTACTAGATTACTGTTTCTCTCATGTTTTTGTCCGGAAACTGTTAGGCAGATATAGCTTTCTTGATGAGCTTTCTGGCCTTGATCCAGAATTGCATCGAAATCTTGTGTACCTGAAGGTAATTTTGGCTATTCCCAATGCCCATGAGGAAATAAATGGTTGCATATCCAGTTCCATATTTTTCTTCACTTGGAAGTTGGATCAGTTTGTGGCTCTTAAGAATGAATGCATATGCCAAGCTTAACTGTGATTATAATAATGAAAGTATGCGGAATATGCTCTGGTTCTAGTAAAAAAAGGAATTCTCTACCCAACTAGAATGCCTTCGTTGTTTCCAATTTTCTTCTGGTAAGTCAAAATATGTTTGAATTATTTCTGTGATGTTCCAACCCTCTGATCAAAACAATCCTGATTACAAATTCAAACATTTATTAAAATAATTGAATTGTTTTGAGGTTCTTGGCAATTCCTTAAATACCTTTGAGATACAATCTTAAAATAATTGAATGTCTCCTACCGTTTACTGATTCTTCTTTGGAGATGGCATCCTTGTGTCCCCATGTGAGTGTTAATGAATAAACATATAAGCATTATCCCTAACCGTAGGGTAGCCTGCTATAAGGCATCTTATTATATAGGGCTCATTGACTTATGCCCAGCTTAAACAAGGCATTTCCAGCACTGACTTTCTTTAACTCTTCTTACTGAACACTTCACAGAGAAGCTTCTTTACTGAACATTTAAACTTTGCACAGAACCCTATTTAGTGCACATTTAAGTATTTGAATTGAGAGAAGCGTTTTGAGCTTTCCGTTCATTGTGGAAGATTCTGAAGTGCCATATATAGTTTTTCTGCTTTCGTGAAGGCATGAAAGTATGAAGTTATATTGCTGAAAATTAACCTATTTTGATTTATAAGGTTGCGCTCTGTTGACCACACATGTGTCGACTTCCCATGATGCATAGTACAGAGCAGAACAGATAAAAATTTTCAAAGTCGTCATCATCATGCAACTTCTAGATTGTCATTGTAATTCCAAATTCTACACCCCTGTGAGCCTTTATTGTAAAAATGATTCTAGTATGTCTATGAATCCATGTAAAACATCTAGGTAAGCTTTTGATTCTTAGCAAAGAGTTTCACTCTAGGGAGTTTTTAAGCACCCGCCAATTATTCACATTTTCTAACCCTTATAATTGGCAGAGTTTTTCTCCCACACATACCCCAAAGCTAGAGTGGGGTTCGATGGTAAGGTCTTAGGTGAGTCCTAGTGTTATTGAGTCTATGTATATTATCATACTAGATCATCTGTCAAGTGTCGCAAAATTTGGTTGTGTCTAGATGTCATGTTTTGATTGTAAAAATTCTCCTTCTGTATGGGATGTCTATGTAATATTTGATGTAAAAAAAAGTGGTCTATAGAAGTTATAGGGGGTATGCGTACTTCATTTTAGTATTTTACACCTCAACTCTTAAAATTTCTATCTAGACACTTTGAGGGTGGAAAAATATGTGTAAAACCCCTCTTGAGTCATTTTTTGTATTTTCCACTGAAAATATCAAAATAATTGGCTGGAAATTTGTCAAATAAATGAAAATGAGAGAAAATTAAATTATCTCCAAGTGGAAAAATGATTAAAAATTACTGAGGACCTTTCCTAAAAGGATCAAGTTAAAAATATGAGAAAGGTCTCATTTCCAAGGCAGTAAGTCCCACAAAAAATTCATTGGGCTAGAAAGAATTATGTTCTCAAGGAAATGAAATTTTTGGTCCAGGTGGTTATTTTGAATGAGGGAATTTCGAGAATTCTATTTTTTGAAGATTCTCCATTGGTCCAAAACCACCCAGAAGTCAAAGCTTGGTCCATCTAGCTCAGTAATGAAGGAGCTTGATTTTTTGGAGATCTATGCAATAGTAATCAAGGGATCGAATTATTTTGACAAGGATCAAGCCATGGATCAAGGGAACTAGCCATTTTTTCCACTTGGAGGGGTCTTGTGCTCTCATTTTCTATATAGGGAAGCTATTTGCTCCTCACTTGATCATGAAAAAATTTGTAATCGAGCTCTTAGTCAAGCTCTACTATTGTAATATTTTTTTTGGAATAATAAAGAAGTCTTTGGGGTTTATTCATGGTGGTGTTCCTCTTCTGCTTCTTGTGGTAATATTTTTTCTGAATTGTGCTCTTATCTCCTAAAAATGTACAAGAATTGCTAAAAATATCAATTCTCTCCAATTGGCAGAAAACATTTGCAAAAACTGTTTGAATAACATAACACCATTGAATCCCTACTGCAACCAATGTCCATGGAAACCAACCCCTGGACCAAGCAAGATGTATCTAAATATGTCTATGAACTGTTGATTTTTGTAGCATCAGAAAGTGCTCTAAGTCTCAAATTTGGTGCAGGGGCTTAGACACTTGTATTCCAAAAAACCCATAAACAGTTTGTGGTAATTCCACTCAGTTCATGTTTTGTTAAAATAATTAATTATTTTAATGGGGACCCTAAGTCTAAACTTAGGGAAATTAAATAATTAAAGGGTATTAATAAAACAGAGTGTGAATCTTTTAGAGAAAGAAGATCAAGTCATGTCTTAATCTTAGTCATCGATTAGACATCTAATCTGGGCCGTTGATTTGTCAACGAGAAGACTATAAAGGAAGGCTTGAGGGTCATTTGCAAAACACACCAAAACACCGAATTGATCTAAGATCAAAATTTCTGGGGCATGGTTTGCTGAGAAATTCGAGCTGGAGATCTGAGCAGTGAGGGGCAGAGATAACATTTAGAGAGGAAGAGATTTTCTTAGCCGATGGAGCATTAGTCAAAGAGAAGCAGAGGTGATCTAGCCTAGCCAACGTTGAAGGAAGGGGTTGACATAATGACTGCGTAAGCTCACGCAGAAGCAGCGTAGAGGCATAGGCAGAGGTTTCAAAATTTTGCTGGTGGATCAGTTTTGGAGGCCGGGATCCGGAAAGTGGCACTAGGAGGCTGTTCCTCAGCATCCACAGAGGCAAAACGACTTGGAGGAGAGCTCACGCTGAGCCTCGAAGTGGGTAACGCAGTCGCTGGATCTGCGTAGAGCCTGTCCAGGGTAGTTTTTCCCTCATTCGGATCAGCCGGAGACTCAGTGATTGGGTGAGGTATTTCTCACATATTCTTCTGCTAGTATTTCTCTCTGTAACTGAATAACCCTTGAGGGTATTTAGAGATGTATTTGTAGAAATTTCTGAATCTTAATTATTATGCAGAAATTATTTCTGTTAATCCGGTTAAGCTTCTCCTACTTATACAAGTTATCAACTGAATAAATTCAAGTTAACATCAAAGAAAAACACATAACAGATCTCTACCAATTCAGATCTAGAATAAGCACATGCACACATAGACAAAGTGACACAGTTATTTCTGGACAAACTGTCCCCGAAAAAACCTAGTGTGGGAAAACCGGTCTCTGGCTGCTGGAGGGCTCTATTATTAAGAATATTTCAGAATACACAACTCTGGGTTCCAGATCTGGAAAACCCTACAGAGAAAACTCTAGATCTGTAGCACCTGGCTGATCTAAGACCACAATACTGATTGATCCACACCCTCAAACGGGATTTACAGAACTCAGCCAAATCTAGGCCTATAAACCCTAGATCTGCCCCTGAAAGACACTGTGTCAGCCTCTGAAGGCCTCCAAATGCTCAGCGCTGTCACTGGAAGGGACTGCGTTACCCCAGACTGGGTGACGCAGTCACTACGCTGCCCCTAAGGGTCTTTACGTAACCCCTGAAGGGTTTCCTGAAAATCACGTTGTCCTTACTGCTGCTGTTGCTGCTGCTGCTGCCTTCCTCTGCATTGTCTTTCCTGATCTCTTCTCTTCTTCTTGTGTATTCTAGGACCCAGAATCAGATCATCCCCTTGGTTTAAATTCCCCTCTCTGCAACTGAAACACTTGAGAATTCTTAGCAACCCCGCCCTAGAATCTCAGCTTAGCTTCAGTGCTCTGCCTCTGTGTGTCTTACAAATGACCCCAAGCCTTTCCTTTATACTTTTCTCGTTGACAAATCAACAACCAAGATTAAATCTTTAATCAATGGCTAAGATTAAAAGAAAGTTTGATCCGTGTGACTTAAGACAATTTCATCACATGTTTAATTAAATTCACTTTAATTATTTTATTTTCCTAAGTTTTAACTTAGGAAATACATTAAAATAATTAATTAATTTAATATCTTCTAAACCAGATGAAATTTCCCAAATCCATTTATGGGTCTTGTAGATTGGGTGAACTCTAGTCCTTCCTCAAAATTTGGGACCTAGAGCACAACTGATGTTACCAAAAATACACAAAATCTCAACACTCCCTCTTAGCATCAAGGGTGTGCTCTAGCAATACATCACACTTATGCATTACATGATTTTGGGCACCGGTTTTGTGCTACTGAAGCTTGGCCTCTTGCCACTCAACTCTGCATTGCTGCTGCCATTCTGTACTGCTGCCCATGACTTTGCCGCTGCCACTGCAACCACTGTATTGCAGCTCCCTCTTAATATGCTGCATCTGTGCTGCTCATAGCACTGCCATTGCTGATCTGCAACTTTAGTTATTGAGAGAAACAACTAAATCTCCTTCCCAATCTTTGACAAACAAGTCAGATGGGTTGCATCATCATCACTGAAGCTCCATAGACTACAGATCTGTGCTGGAATCTAAAGAACGATGCACAACTACAGCTCTGCCCGCGTAATCGACTCCCTCTGCACTACTGAAGTCACATCAGCTCCTTCTGCTGAAATCTATCACGCTGCTGCTGCACTGCGCTGTCCCTCTGAAGCTCTCTGCGCTGTTGCAACTCTGCACTGCGTAAGAAGCACTGCTCTGCGCTGCTGAAGTCACACTAGCCTCTGCACTGCTACTGCTTCTACGCTGCTGTTGCTATGCTCTGCGTTGCTCCTTCCAGCCTTACTCTACACTGCGTAAGCATCACTGTTCTGCGCTGCTGAAGTCACATTAGCCTCTACACTGCTACTGCTTCTACACTGCTGTTGCTATGCTCTGCGTTGCTCCTTCCAGCCTCCAGATTTGCCTCTACCTCTGCCTCATCTGTGATCTATGCAACCACTGCTCCACTTGTCCTGCTACTGTCTTAAGGCTGCCGTAGCTTGCTTGTGATCCAAGAGATGAGCTGCTCAAGGATCCTGCCTTACTTCCATGTAGCTCCTCTACATGTCCATGTCACCCCACCTCCGTGGTTCATGAGCAGTCATGGCTACATCATCTCCCGACCCATCATCTGCCACTACTGCTTTGGAAGAAGATGCTTCCTTGTCCTTCTTCTTTTCTGGACAATGGTTGGCAAAATGTCCCATTTCGCCACATTGGAAGAACTTGATCTTAAAAAGATCCTTCTTCTTCTTTAGCTTCTTCTTCGATGCGAAAGCTGCATCTTCCTCCTCTTCCTTCTTTACTTTGCTCAACCCAGGGCCGTGCTGCTCCTTGCCGCGGGATTGACCACAAGCTGTCCCAATCTGGGAGGTCCGCTCTGCCCAAGATACTTTGGACAAAGGTTTCCCACTCATCCAGTACAGTCCTGACTATCACTGCATCATCTACGGTTACACCCGTTGCAGTCAGCTAATCCTTGATTGACTGCAATCTGAAGAGGAAATGCTCGATGTCTTCTCCCTTGGTCATCATGAATGACCTCATTTGGGCCTCCAACAACATCTTTCTTTGGACTGATTTTCCCTCATATAGGGAAGTCAAGGCCTTCCACATCTCATTATCTGTCCTCTTCTCAGCTATGTGTGGCACAGTATGATCCTTGATATTGTCCATTATCAGCGGCTTGCAATTCCCAGCAGCTTCTCTATGCTTCCGTAGGAGATCCGCATCTATCGGCATGGCCAGGGTCTGCTCTACATGATCTCCTAGACCATATGCCTCTAGGACAATTAGGATCCTAGCTTTCCATACCGAAAAGTTTGAGAGGCCCTCTAGCCTATCCTAATCACGCAGTCCATGAGGAGCCATCTGCTCAGAATGTGTCGGATGCTCCTCTTCTCTATGCTAGAAATCTTGGATCTAGGGTCCTTTTCGAACTAGGAACCCTCTGCTCCCTCTGACACTTGATTTCCCTCCTTGGCAATCTAACAAATCAACTATTATTCAGCTTCTTCTTTGATCCTCTGACCAAACTGCAAGTTTCCTTTGGCAAGAAACTCTCTGAGAAGCTGATCTTTTTCCAAACTTTGTCACTTCTGCTAAGGTTAAAAATCTGAAAACTTCAGAAGTTTAACCCCAGCAGCTCTTCTGAATTTTTGCAACTTTTCTGCAGACTTTTCTGGATCTGACAGATTCAGATTTGAATCACACTGGCTGGCTTCAGACCTAACCAGCGCTGTTTCTGAGCTGCCTCTGCGTAGTAATTGCGTGGGCTTGCTAGGACACAACGCTAGACAACGTCACCCTTCCCTCTGCGTGAATCTCCTCCTGAAAACTACGCTGCTCCTTCAGATCTGCTTTTCTGCTGCCTCTCCAGCTACTTTTTGCAGCTAGATCCTTCAGATTCTTCAGCTGGTGACCCTTCTAGATCTGCAATTGCTATGATACCATGTAGCCTTCCCTCTGCGTGAATCTCCTCCTGAAAACTACGCTGCTCCTTCAGATCTGCTTTTCTGCTGCCTCTCCAGCTGCTTTTTGCAGCTAGATCCTTCAGATTCTTCAGTTGGTGACCCTTCTAGATCTGCAATTTCTCTGATACCATGTAGAAATTTCTGAATCTTAATTCTTATGCAGAAATTATTTCTGTTAATCCGGTTAATCTTCTCCTACTTATACAAGTTATCAGCTGAATAAATTCAAGTTAACATCAAAGAAAAACACACAACAGACCTCAACCAATTCAGATCTAGAATAAGCACATGCACACATACACAAAGTGACACAGTTATTTCTGGACAAACTGTCCCCAAAAAAACCCAATGTGGGAAAAACGGTCTCTGGCTACTAGATCTGGAAAACCGTACAGAGAAAACTCTAGATCTGTAGCACCTGGCTGATCTAAGACCACAATACTGACTGATCCACACCCTCAAACGGGATTTACAGTACTCAGCCAGATCTAGGCCTAGAAACCCCAGATCTGCCCCTGAAAGATACTGCGTCAGCCTCTGAAGGCCTCCAAATGCTCAGCACTGTCACTGGAAGGGACTGCGTTACCCCAGACTGAGTGATGCAGTTACTACGCTACCCCTAAGGGTCTCTGCGTAACCCCTGAAGGGTTTCTTGAAAATCACGCTGTCCTTGCTGCTGCTGCTACTGCCGTTTGCTGCTGTTGTTGGTGGTGCTGCTGCCTTCCTCTGCGCTGTCTTTCCTGATCTCTTCTCTGCTTCTTGTGTATTCTAGACCCCGGGATCAGATAATCCCCTTGGTCTAAATTCCCCTCTCTGCAACTGAAGCACTTGATAATTCTTAGCAACCCCGCCTTAGAATCTCAACTTAGCTTCAGTGCTCTGCCTCTGTGTATCTTACAAATGACCCCAAGCCTTTCCTTTATATTTTTCTCATTGACAAATCAACGACCAAGATTAAATCTTTAATCAATGGCTAAGATTAAAAGAAAGCTTGATCCGTGTGACTTAAGAAAATTTCATCATATGTTTAATTAAATTCACTTTAATTATTTTATTTTCCTAAGTTTCAACTTAGGAAATACATTAAATTAATTAATTAATTTAATATCTCCTAAACCAGATGAAATTTCTCAAATCCATTTCTGGGTCTTGTAGATCAAGTGAACTCTAGTCCTTCCTCAAAATTTGGGACCTAGATCACAACTGATGCTACCCCAAATACACAAAATCTCAACAGTGTTCAGACATTGCTACTGCATAATAATAAAACCCTCTGATCTGCTGCATTGGTTTTCCCGCATTGGGTTTTTCCGGGGACTTAGTTCAAAATAAAGGTGTCATATGTGTGAATGATTTCCTTGTTTAGTTTCCTTGTCTCTGAATCAATTTTAGTGTAGGCTACTTCAGTAGTTGCTTCAATAATTAAGATCTGAATTAATTATGTAATGTAATTTACTTAATAGGAGAAGTACACTTAGTTGCTGCAGTAGGATTCATTAGATCGGTTTGGATCTAGGAATTTTTTTATGGTATCAGAGCATTGATATGATCTGGAAGGAACGAGCCATGTTTCTTCTAGATGAATATGATCTGAATTGATTCGTGGAAAACATGGTAGCTGTACCTACAGATCCGGATCAAAACAAAAAGTACAAGGCTGATATGGCGAAGGCGAAGAGGTTTCTCCTTGATGGTGTCAAGGACCACATCGTCTCACATTTGATTGGCAAGAATACTGCCAAAGATATGTGGGTATCTTTGCATGACCTATATGAGGGATCTTCCGAGCATCGAAAGTTGTACTTGGAGCAAAAGCTCCGTATGATCCAGATGTGGAAAGGGGAACACGTGGCTTCATACCTTCTGCGGTTTTAGGAGGTTCTTGATCAACTGTCGGCAGTAGGTGCTACACCTACAGTTGCAACCATGGTATGGATGGCCCTTAATAGTGTCACAGAGGAGTGGCAAGTGTTTGTCCAAAGCATACTGAGCCGGGTAGCGTTACTTAGTTGGGAGCAGTTGTGGTCAGCTTTTCAGGAGGAAGAGTTGTGGAGAGACCTCATCAAGTGCAAACTTGATGACAGCAGCGGAGGTGGATCGAAATCCATGGAGGAAGAGGAGAACACAGCCCTTGCATCAAAGGGACAACAGGCGCAACAAAAACTGAAGTGTGATGCTTCAAAGGTCAAGTGCTTTAGATGGGGTGATATGGGCCACTATGCATCTCAATGTCCTCTGAAAAAGAAGGACAAAGATGAGAAACATGACCCGAAGGTTGCAACCACGAGAATCGAGGAGGATGAGGTGGCCATGAGTGCCCATGCTTCTCCTAGTGAGAAGTGGGGTGATATTCAACTATTGTTCATCTCGAACTTCAGTTGGGCAGGATCCTTGAGGAGCCCACCTCATGGATCGTACTGTGCTACGGGAGCCCAGGATCAACAGTAGCGGGATGGAGGAGTATTTAGATGGAGCCGGGGAGTGATGGAGACGACAGTGCAGTGGGTAGCAACGCTCATTTCTGGAGCAGCACAGAGCAGAGGCAGCAGCAGTGCAGTGCACAGTGGTGCCAGCGTAGTGTAGAGCAGTGCTTACGCAGTGTAGAGAAGCAACATTGTAGAGCATCACAGGGACATCGCAATAGCTATCAACAGTCAGATTCTTTAGCACCGAGGTGCATCCACTGAACACTTGTTCAGTTTTGGGTGAGTTTCAGCTGTTTCTCTCAACAGCTGAGTTGCAGTGCAGATGCAATGTTAGTAGTGGCAGTGTTAGCAGCATAGTAGATGCAACACTTGAGAGGGAGCTGTAGTACAAATGCAATAGTGATAGTGGCAGTATCATGGGCAGTAGTACAGTGGCAGCAACAACGCAGAGATTGATAAACTTCAGCAGCGCGGAGGATGCTTCAGGGTCAGAGTCAGAGAAGTATGCAACAGGCATTATTGCTAGAGCACTTTCCTCGCTAAGAGGGAGTGTTTATTTTTGTAGCATCAGAAACCGTTTGTGGAAATTCCACTCGGTGCATGTTCTATTAAAATAATTAAGTATTTTAATGGGGGACCCTAAGTCTAAACTTAGGGAAATTAAATAATTAAAGGGTATTAATAAAACAAAGTGTGAATCTTCTAGAGAATGAAGATCAAGTCATGTTTTAATCTTAGCCACCGATTAGATATCTAATCTGGGTCGTTGATTTGTCAACGAGAAGACTATAAAGGAAGGCTTGAGGGTCATTGATAAACACACCGAGACACTGAATTGTTCTAAGATCAAAATTTTTGGGGCGTGGTTTGCTGAGAAATTTGAGCTAGAGATCTGAGCAGTGAGCGACAGAGATAACATCCAGAAAGGAAGAGATTTTCTCAGTTGGTAGAGCATCAGTTAAAGAGAGGCAGAGGTGATCTAGCCTAGCCAACGTTGAAGGAAGGGGCTGACATAGTGACTGCGTAAGCTCACACAGAAGCACGCAGAGGCGGAGGCAGATGTTTCAAAATTTTGTTGGTGGTTCAGTTTCGGAGGCCGGGATCCGGAAAGTGGCATGGAGAGGTTGTTCCTCAGCATCTACAGAGGCAAAATGACTTGGAGGAGGGCTAACGCTGAACCTGGAAGTGGGTGACGCAGTGGGTGGAATTTCCATCACTGGATCTGCGATGGAATTTCCATCAATGTCTTTTAAGGGTTGGTCATCTTGTCATAAATAGAGTCATGTATATGAAGTAAAGTCAATGATGGTATGCCTCAAGACCTTGTCAAATAAGCTTGAAGACATGGCTCAAGAATGGTGATAATACTTGATGTAAATACTCCTAAAGACAACCTACAATACACTGGAAGAACTCCTCTACAAGTCGGCCTATAAACAGCAAGCAGAGTCGGCTCATAAACCGTCACATCTCTTCATGGTCAGGTTGGCTTATTATAGGGCCTGACCACTATAAATAGCCCACTGTGCTGTGTAGAACTCGGACAAAACAAAACTTGACTCTGAGATTTTCGAACAAAATCTCAGCAACAAAATCTGTGGTGACTTCAGGAACAATTTTGTGATTTAATGCGAAGGTCAGGACAAAAACAAAGTGTGGAATTAGAGGTGGAACAACGAAGTAATCAAGGGTAAATCTGTTATATATATGCGAAGTTACATGACTGTGTTTAGTAGTTACAGGACTGTGAAGTGCTAAGTATAATAAGTGTGCTAAGCGAAGTAATGTAGCACAAGTAAGGGTATCATTAAAGTATGAAAAGGGTGGACTGTTTGTTAAATTTGGACAACTAGGTCCAAACAAGGGTTGTGCTGCTTAGATGACGATGCCAATATTTTTATTGGATTCCTCTTTCAGAGAGGTGTAAGATTGATCTAAAGATCATCTCGATCGGATGAGCAGAACATATACTTTGAATTTATTCCACTTATGTGCTAGGTCGGCCTGGAATATAATATAGACTTAAATGTCTTAAAGGACATGTCACACACCCCCAAAGATGCCTATATATTGGAGAGACTTGGAGTTCATTATTTTTACAACGTGTTGAGGATTTTCTTCTCTCTTGATGGCGATGGAGCTTCGTTCTTGGTGCTGCGTATTTATGGAGTATTCTTTGTCTGGGTTGTCTTGGGGTTGTGTGTGACACACTTGCTTGAATGACTTATTGGAGACTTTGCTGGTAGAAGCATCCTGTTGATCGCCGTAACGCCCCCATTCATTATCTCTGTTTTGGCATGTCTTCCATTGATCTATTGGTATGTTCTATCTGCTTCAGTATTTTGTGCCCTGATCCGAAATGGCATAGAACATGTTCAAATTAACATGGTATCAGAGCTGAGGTGAAAACAAAGCCCAATTTGTGTTGAAAAGCAATCTCTGATCTATTGTCCAACAAGTGCAACTCTTCCACAAGAGCATCATTCATAGATAAAACACTTCTGAGGCATCCGAATTGGAGCAGAGGCTAGACGTGGAAAAGGAGAACTGGTTTTTATCTCTCTTTTAGGGCCGAAGAGCTACAGGATGCTGCCGTTGTGTTTGAGGGCAGATTGCATGGAGTTTTGAGGGTATTTTTGGGTGGAACTCTCCTATAACAGGCTGCATTGATGAGGAGCACCTACAGCTAGGCTGGAGGCCTATTTTGCCTTGTTCAGGGGGCCGAGAAGCTACAGCTAGGGCTGCAACTCTGTTTTGGTTAAACAGGTGGCTGAGTACTTGGGCATTGAGGCCTAGAAGAGGGCTAGAGGACAGCGTGTTGCTAGAGGAACCTTTTGGAGGGAGGCCGCAGTCAAAGGGAGGTCTGGAAGGCATGAAAAGAGGGCTGTTAACAAGCCCTAATCAGAGTTCAGATCTTCAACAATTTACACCAGCCTTTTGGAATGCACAAGGTATGTATGTTTGGTGGTGTTTTTTTGAGTTGATTTGATGCAGGTGGATGGTGTCCTAGTTTGGACAGGTGTATTGGGCATTTGAGGCCTAGTTGCAGGGATAGAAGGCCGAGGCACAAGATAACATTCAGAGGTGTTTAAGGACTGTTTCATGGGTGGTCTGTCCCTAAAAGAAAATGACGCAGGCCTTTGAAGCCTCACTGAAGATTGCCACAGAAAATTAAGGGAGGCCGAGTTATGAAGAGGCCGTTTTAAGGGCTGTTAGGGAGCCACAAAAATCTGAGGATGCCGCAATCCCTACCTCATATTTTTTAAGGATGCCGCAGCCAAGAAGTGTTGCTTTGGTGGCTGACTGAAGGTTATAAATGTGCCCTAAGTTGTTTTAGTGCATGTTTTATGATTTGCTGACTGGGACTGCCACCTGTAGGGTGCTTTGTGTGGATATTACAAAGGCCTCAATATTGTTTAAGGGAAGCATGTTGCATCAGGAGTGTTGTGGTAGGCCGCAGGCCATACCACAACAGCAAGCCTTGTGTGGGCCATTTTAAGGGCTGTTTTGTTTAGCCCTTACCCTCAACGTAAGGAAGAATGTCCCTTCTAACCAGAGACCTTAAGGAAGATTGAAGTGGAGCATTTTTTTTATGGTCCTTCCATGTTAGTATAAGGCTGAGTAAAGACTTAGTCTCCTCAAGGATCAACGCAGTAAAAGTGCAGGAGTTTATCACATTTTTTTTGGTGACTGTAATTCTGAATTGACCACACGCCTGAAGTTGGACGTAGATCCATGATACCCAAATTGAGGAAGCTAGAGAAGTTCCATCTCTAAGTGGCCTAGATCTGTGCATAAACAAAGACACACATGTAAAATTGATTAATGACTTGAGGTGAGTAGACCTGATGCAGTAATGTTAAGTATGTGATGCATCGGCAGGATTTCATGTGAAGACAAATATTTGCAAGTCCTATACTTGTAAAAGCTGACATTCTTAAGAAATTGTTTTGATGTACTTAATAAAGGCTATAAGATCTTTACATGCAGGGGCAGTGAAGTGCCTCATATGACAATATTGTGATAATGACATAGTTGACTAGTGACAGTGGTTGTGAACCAGCATATGCCTGAACTTAACCTATTGGCAGTGACCTTAGAAAGTGTCTTGACCAGATTTATCTTGTTGGATGTTGGGGCAGAAACATTGATGAATAGGATTGGCCTGTACCCTTATGAAACATTGATGAGCAGGAGTACCCTTATGACTGTGCTAAATCTGCATAAAAGAAAAGTGTGATGCAAGGTATAGACTGGCATGAAGAAGGATCGATTCAGTGCTTGGAACATCTGTATGACTAGTTCCTAGATCTGTACAATAAGACAAATTGCAGAATTGAGATCCTAAGATTTGAAGGAACAGGGTCGAGACATCTGAGGTAAGTATGGGCCATTCGGTGCTAGTTTCTACTATTATTTACCTTTTGTTCTGGACCGTAGAGCTTGCTGTAACTACAATAAGGTTGGAGTATCTAGTTCAAGGGCCGAGAGGCCTGGTGTTAGGTCTTCTCTGTAAACACCAGGCACAAGGAATACACCGCTGCCTAGACAGAGAGTGTAACATTTGAATCAATGATCAAAATTCTTTGAAGAGTAGCTCGGTGAAATGTAGAATGGCCCAGGAAGGTATTCAGGGTAACTTGATCTAATATTTTGCTTCCTGTTGATTCAAAGAAAGGACGTAGTTTTTTTTGAAGACTGATGCTACTAGATGAGCCACAGATCTAACCCTAAGGACTGGAAAATAGTAACATCCTTCTTGTCAAGGTAGCATATTTCCAGAATCTTCTATAGGAATAAAGATAAGGGCTGAAAAGGCTGCTTGAGGAAGCTACAACAGGTCTTCAGAATAACAGATAGTTGCTGTAAATATGACAATTATGAAGAAGATAGTGATGGGTATATGACAACATCATAATCAGCGATATGACAGTGATGACAAGTAGCAGTAAGCTTGTGACTGTATCAGTCTCGCATTGGAGCGTAATGATAGACTTGAAATTCTGAACTGAGAAGTTTTTGCAGCCTTCAATCACGTTGTTGGAGTCTTGAACCATGGTCAGCAAAGCCTGTGAAGTTTTGAACAAATGATGTATCACAGCATCACTGAAATCCATGATTTGACAGCTATATGACAGTGTATGGCTATGATTCTTAGATGGCCTTGACAATGGGAAAATAAGATTCGGGTCCCTGAGTACACAACTCCTCTCCAAGTTGGTGTCTGGGATGCCCTCATAGATGTCTTTTCTCACAAGAGTAGCTGGCATTAAGAGGGAGAATACAACTGTATATGCTCCTGAGCTAATATCTTTGCTAAAAGAAAGAAGATCCTCATGGCTCAAGGGTATATGGCTTTAAGGGGGAAATTCCGGTAGAAAATCAAGAAGCCATATAAATACCAGAGGTATCTAGCTGCCATGAGTACAATATGAGCTGGTATCATTTGAAGAAGCTGTTGTCACCTCCATATAAGATCAAGCATGGATCTGATAGAAAATGTGTTACCTGAGATTTCTTTCTAGGAAGGCATTGATTATGTTTGCACTTGTAATTTACTATTACCCTTGCTGCTATGCAAGGATGGAGTCTTCATCAGATGGATGTGAAGACCGCATTTTTGCATGGTGCAATAAAGGAAGAGGTTTATGTAGAGCAACCTTTGGGGTTCGAAGTCCAGGATGAGGACTCCCATGTCTGCAGGTTGAAGAAAGCCCTCTATGGGTTGAATCAAGCACCTAGAGCTTGGTATGAGAGGATAGATAGCTACCTGATGAAGCTAGGCTTCACTCGTAGTAATGCTGATCCGAACCTTTACTTCAAGGCTGATAAAAATAAGCCTCTCATTCTGGTGCTGTATGTGGACGACCTCTTCCTGACAGGTGCTGACCCTCTCATTCATCAGTGCAAGAGGGAGCTCGCTGCTGAGTTCGAGATGAAAGACTTAGGATTGATGCATTACTTGCTAGGCCTGGAGGTCTGGCAGAGACCTGGCGAGATTATCCTTTCTTAAGGAAAATACATTGTGAAGCTTCTGGTATGATGGAATGTAAGTTCGTGTCGACACCAATGGAGCTCAACTTTAAGAAGTTGAGTGGCAGCGTTGCTGGGCCCGTGTTAGCAAATCGTACTGAGTATCGTCAACTCGTAGGGGCTCTGATGTTCTTAGTGAACACCCATCCTGACGTATGTTGTGCAGTGAACACTCTGAATCAACACATGGTTGATCATAACATTCACTGGGTTGGTGCCATGAATCTCTTGAGATATCTCTGGGGCACAATAACCCATGGGCTAAGATACACTGCTGGGAGTATGACACTCCATGGATATTTTGATGCCGATTGAGCTGGCAGAGTGGTAGATCGCCAGAGCACATATGGATGCTACTTCACACTTGGGTTTGCTTCGAGCAGGAAGCAGAAGTCGGTAGCCTTGAGCACCGCTGAGGTCGAATACATTGCAACATGTATGGCTCGTTGTGAATTCACTTGGTTGCGAAAGATTTTCAGTGAGCTGTTCGAGCATGTGCTAGATGCCACCGTTATCCTTTGTGATAACTAGAGGGGGATTCGTTTGTCAGAGAATCCTGTGTTCCACGATTGATCCAAGCATGTTGATGGCTGGTACCACTTTATCCGTGATATGGTACAGTGAGGCGTCGTAAGGCTCGATCACATAGGAACTGATGAGCAGGTCACAGATATTCTCACAATGCCCTTGGGGAAGGTCATGTTCCTAACCTTCCGTGAGAATCTTGGAATTGTGGATCGACCCTATTTTGAGGGTCCTGTTGGACAATGAGCTCTGGGAGCTTTGGGGGGACTTGGGGATAGTTCCTTGGAGCTATAAGCAACCATAGGGCTAGGCTTACCGAACCTTGTTGGTGTGCTTCTGCCCCACCGTAATGATGATTGAGTTGGTTCGCCTCTCATGATCTGTGCCCTGTATGCATCCTACCCATTTGAGTTCCAGACTCATGGGAAGTACCTCTCATTTGGCCGATGAGGTGGGAAATGAGAATAGAGACCATGGCAAGATCGATGGACACATCGAAGATTGCTGTACTCTCTATGACTAGGATGGTATGTGTCCAACCACTTGATCTGGGATCAAGTTTAGCGAGGTTTCAGACCTCCAACTGACTTCGCGTCAGGTAAACCAACTTCGACTTGGTATGAGATTCCTTGTGAGTCCTATAGAGGTTTCGGACCTTTGGGCTGAACCTGTTAGCCGGGAATGATGTCTTGGTGACTGACCCACTTCTGTTCTGAAATAAAGAGGCTAGCAAAGCAAGTTACGACGGGATGATGCACGATGTTTGGATTGCACTAGTGGACGAAGTTCTCCCTAGTTGAGAGGGAGTGTTAAATTTGGACAACTAGGTCCAAGCTCCGGGTTGCGTTGCTCAGATGACGATCCCAATATTTTTATTGGATTCCTCTTTCGGAGAGGTGTAAGATTGATCTAAAGATCATCTCGATCAGATGAGCAGAACATGTACTTTGAATTTATAACACTTATGTGCTAGGTCGGCCTGGAATATAATATAGACTTAAATGTCTTAAAAAACGTGTCACACACCCCCAAAGATGCCTATATATTGGAGAGACTTGGAGTTCATTATACAGACAATGTGTGGAGGATTTTCTTCTCTCTTGATGGCAATGGAGTTGTGTATTTATGGAGTATTCTTTGTCTGGGTTGTCTTGGGGTTGTGTGTGACACACTTGGATGAATGACCTATTGGAGACTTTGCTGGTAGAAGCATCCTGCTGATCGCTGTAACACCCCCATTCATTATCTCTGTTTTGGCTTGTCTTCCATCGATCTATTGGTATGTTCTATCTGCTTCAGTATTTTGTGCCCTAATCTGAAATGGCATAGAACATGTTCAAATTAACACTGTTCGTTGAAAGGAAACAAGACATGTGTGTATGTTGAAGACTAGCCAACAAGGTGAAGTGAAGGTGCAAGGTGTGCACAGGACATTCTATAACAAGGTGCTGATATCTCAGTAAGGATCACATACAACTGGAGAAGGGAAATATAGTTAGAGACCGAGCTCTCTAGTCTTGGTGTAAAAAAGTGCAGGACAGTGCAGAAAAGAAAGATCAGCTTAAAGAGTCAATGAAGAAGCAGTGACAAGGTCTTGGAGGCATACAAGGGTCAAGGGTCTGTGTCATGGTCATGGTACTTGTCATCTGAAAGTCTATAAGAAGAATTTCTTGTGGGTTTTCCTCTCCAAGAGGGAGAGGTTTTGACCCTGGCTCGAAGTGCCTAAATTTGTGTCTCTTGTGTTTTGGTAATTGACTTGATGAAAGACATAATGAGCTAAGAAGAGAAGACATAAGTAAAAGATGTAAGCTCACAAGTAATTATCAAGAAGAGAATTTGGATTAAACCTAGCCGTACCTAATTCTCAACACCTATCCTTCCATCCTTCTTCTTTACCAGGCAATTGATGAAGGAAAAGGGCTAGAGTTGGGCCGGATGTGTCCCAACGCCAAGAGCTCATCGATAGCTCTCTCTATCTCATCCTGGTAGACCTTAGGATTCCTATAGGGAGTAGTGATCACGACCTGTACTCTGGGCTCTAGCTCTATGGTGTGCTCAAATCCTCAGTTAGGTGGCTGGCCGGGTGGTATATCTCCTAATACTATAGGGTACCTGTCCAGGATAGCCTAAATATCCAGATGTGGTGGCTTGGTCACACCCCCAGCCTCAAAAATCTTCAACTCCACAACCCACTCAATATCTCCATGCCTTAGGTCAGCTTCCATCCTGTGAGCTGAGACTGTCTGTGGTGGGTAGGAGTGCATACCCCTCAACAACACTAGTTTTCCATTAGTATCCAAGAACTCCATCTCCCACTTCCTCCAATCAGTAGTGACTTTGCCAAGTGCGTAGACCCATTGGACCCCCAACACTACATTGGTGTTCGGAATGTCAACCACAAAGAAGTGGTCTATCATGGAGTAATTCCCCATGCTCACAGTCAAAGCCGGGACTTAGCGTGTGCACTGCATAGTCCTGTCACCTGGCACAAGCACTAAAAATCCCTCAAACCCCTTTGTAGTAATGCCTCTCTTCTAGACCATCTGGGCATCAATGAAGTTGTGAGTGGCCCCACTGTCCACTAACATTGAAACACGCTGCTCTAGTACTGCTCCCCTGATCCTCATAGTCAGGGATTTGGGTACCCCACGCAGTGATGCGAGGACCCCTCTTGAAGGTGCAATGCAGCGCCCCCTGCTGCTGGTGGGGGTGGTGGTGGAGGCCCTCCCTCCTGGGGTGCTGCGCTGTCATCTCCTCCCATCTCGAAATATCCCCATCACTGTCTGAGAAGACCTCAATGTAGTGGGCCTTCCCTGCTGCACACCTATGGCTTGGTGCCCATGGCTCCTAGCAAGTAAAATAGAGCTTCTTCCTCCAAAGGCCCCTCTGAGTATCATCATCTAGTTGCCCAAGCCCCTGGTTTCCTCTCGGGGGTGGAGCTCTCATGTCTCTTCCTCTCAACTGGAAGCCTGGTCTGTTTGGTAGAGGTGCTCTAACCATGGGTAGGGCATCCTGCATGTCTCTAGCTCTCCCAACTGCGCCTTGCAATGTAGTGGGTCTGTTTGACCTCACTAGACCCCGTAATGGTTTTGCCAGTCCCTCTATAATCATGTAGATCCTCTTGGACTTGGACAGGTCTGGTACCATCACCGATAATCTCAAGAACTCTGAGATATACACCTCCGCATTCCCAGACTGGTTGAGCTTGGTCAACTCCCCAAAATACTCCTCTGGGTCCTTCCTCTCAAGCCGCTCTATCACCATCTTGGTGAACTCATCATATGTTGTGACCCCAGCGTGCCCCAGTGTGGTCAACCTATGGAACCACCAGTCATGAGCCTCCCCATCCAAATGCAGCGTGGCAATGTTGATTGCCTCTCCTTCGGTCATCTGGTTTAGTTGGAAGTAAATATCCAACTTCTCAACCCATGCCTTGGCTAAGCTCTTAAAGGAGGCATGAAAAGTTGGGAGAAACAACCTCCCCATAGTACGCTGTAAGTCATTCCCCTACGTGTAACCTCCATTCTGTCCTCTGGGTTTGTTGCTACCCTTCAATTGGCATAAATCTTTTAAAGTAATGGCTCTCCCGAACTTCGGGCCATAGGACTAGTACTCTAGAAAGTACTCTCCATAGTGAGCTTCCTCCTGCTCCTATTGTCCTCTTGCTCCTGAAGCTAGGAACGTAGGAATGGTAGACCGCGGGGATGTATATGGTACTGCAGGTATATTTGGGTTAAGTGATGCCTGGTGATGTGAAGTACCGGATCCTTCTCCCACCTGAAAATCCCCTTGGACTCCCTTCCCTTTACTGCCATTGTTATTCCGGTGACCCATCTCCTCGACATTCTTCGTAAGATCCCGCACTCCCTTCAGTAGAAGGTGAGAAAATTCCACCTCCTTGCTCCTCTTCTCTTCTCCTACGTCCCCCATCCTTGCCTCCCTAACATTCGATTCACTGGTCACAGGATCTGGAGTGATTTCTAACTCTCTTTCTCTGCTCCTGTACCTCTGACTTCGGTATGTGTCACATTCTTCTCGTCTTCTGGTGTCATAGACTGCGCTGCTCCCACGGGCTGAGCCAAGTCGATTAGCTCTGATACCACTGTAATATCCTCAAAGGTAATTTACAGCAATAAACATGCATACATAGACAAAACACACACAGCAAAATAAACACAGAATTTAGACAACCATTGAGCCACAAAAACTGCGCTAAGCCATTTTATTAATGATGAGGAATGTGTACAAAATGAGGTGCTGGAATGAGTGCACTTGGGCTTGCTCAAGGCAAGCTAGGGAAGCCCTCAAAAAGTACTGTTGAACTCCCTCAATTCTGCTCTCTGCATGGTTGAAGCTCTGTGCTGCAAACTTCCCAGAAATGCTGTTGCTGCTCGAAATGATCTGCTACTAGAGCTTGTTGTACTGCTCAGAAAATTTTGGGAATTTTAACCCTGGATTCTACTCAATAAACCCAAAAAAACCCGCGAAGTGTTTGGCCAAAGTTTGACCCCAGAAACTGGCCCTCTTGGGCTTGGCTTACTGAACTGCTGGGAAATTCTGACCTCCTGATAACTCTGCTGCTAGATGCTACCGAAATGCCTAGAAAATCCCTATTAGAAGCAGTGTTTTAGAAACTGGTCAAACCAATTCGGAATCGGCCGAGTTGACCGAGTCAGACCCCTGTTCAGGTCGACTTGGTACAAAAATCGGTCTGGTGGCTGGTCCGTTACCGAACTAGCCGAGCTGGACACCGATTTAGCTGGTTTGGTAACGAACTGACCAGTTCGGCTGAGCCTGTCTTAAACCGACCGAGCTAGTCTGCGAGGAAAAAATGCTGCAACTCAGACTTCAAACTCAATTTTTTTTGGTTTTTTTTCTTAATGCCTCTACCCCTCTCCCAAGCCTATAAAAGTACCAACCCCCTCACATTTACTCATAGCTATCTCATTGCATTTGTGTGAGCATTTGTGAGGAGTTTGTGAAGAATTGGAGTTGGTTTTTGGAGCAGTAGTGAGGAGGAGCCATGGGTTTCCCCATCTGACTCTGATTCAGAGTCTGAGCCAGATGATCTTGCCTTGTTTAGCAGTAGTGACTAGTGATGTGTTGTTGTAGAGGCCATTTAGAGCCTCCTTGGTTATGTGTTTTTGTTCTGATCTCTATATGTTACAATGTAAATGTATTGTACAGTGCACTGGGTGCCATTATGATATAATAGATATATTCATGAGCATACTTTGATCATATGTTGTCTTCTCTCTATATTCTAATGCTTTGAGTTTGGAAACATTAATGAGAATTTTTAAAAATATGTTTTTTCATTAAAAAATAAATATTTAATGTATTTTTTACAATGACCAAGTCATTGAAATCAACTAGACTGATTCGATACTGAGTGGGAGTTGGAGTCGGAATTGACCCTCGACCGGTTCCGAACCAGAGTCGGAGTTTTAAAACATTGGTTAGAAGGCTCCAAGCCTTCACTCCCCAACTTTCGGAGTGGCTCCCTCAAGGGACTGCGTAGCCTTTGCGCTGCTGATGCTGTCTCTACATTGCGGATGAAGGGACTGCACTGTAGAAGAGGCTCATTGCTGCTGAACTGATAAAATAAAGGTGAAGCACCTTCCTTGGGCTGGAACTCGAAGTCCACCGAAGCAAAGGCTAGGATCTCCACTCGAAGACACCCTTGTGCTAAACAACACATGCAGACTTGGCTCACTACTCAAGTGTGCTCTGTCAAAAGACAATTTCGAAATAGATGGATGAGTGACCGAAATGAGCATTTTGCTTCCTTTTGTCTAAGCCTGCCCAACGTTCCCTTGGGCCCCACCACAAGACTGCGCTGCCTCTAGCTCGTACCAATGAGCTGCGATGCCACACATGGGCTGCTGTCTCTCCTCATTGCTTGGTATAATGTCTTGAGGCCTATAGTTTCCTAAGTTAATTGTGGGCACCCTAACCCACATTCTCTGAGCCGAAAACGTAATAGTTAACAAAATGACAAAAAATATTATTTTGCTAATTAGGAATATTACATCTCATCATAATCACTTATGACATAATTTCGTACTCTTATGAATTTCAGCCTCTTGGATTCTTGTGGAGATGTGACTCTATGGTGTATTCTGGATTGTTCATGCATTTGGTTTTGTAAGTAAGCCTTGTATTTGAGAAATTTTTATTCTTGTCTAATGTATGGATTCTGGAATGAATTGTTATCTAGATTTTTTCGATTGTGCCATTTATTATTGAAGATCAATTGTATAGAATCTAGATAATGACATTGTATGCATTACTCATGTATGAAATGTGAATGACAATCCCCTTGGTGTATCTTTGGAATAGCTCTCCCAAGTTACCTTGATCCGTCACAAAATTAATAGCTAGTGTTTTGAGCTAGGGCTTCAAAATTCCCTTACCAAAATTGTAATGTACCAGCAATAAAATTGCACAAATTTCCCTCAAAATTCAAATTTTACCATAGCAGACTTTCGACAAACAGATGGCATGCAAACTCAGAAATTTACTTCTGAAGACACATTCAGAAGTTTCATCAAATATATGGTGAACAAACTTTGCACAGTAAGTAAATATGCACAGAAATTTTCATTCCAAATGTAGCATCATTATTTCATTAGTTGGGGGGGACAATTTTTACAAATTTGAAGAAAAGAACCTGGGAGATTATTCCAGCTATTGGCAATTATCAGTGCAGCCCTCCTGTGCAATACGACCTCCAATCCATTCAAGTTCTGTCCTTCAAATAAATTCTGGGAATGCACACAACCCCATAAATATCAACCTTCAGCAAATCAACCCACTAAATATGACTCCTGTAGAACTCGTCCCTCTAAGTAAAAATTCGGCCCACATGCACAGTAATTAAGCCTCCTGGTAATGCCAAAAATTCGGCCTCCTGTAGCAAGAAAATTCAGCCTTTCCGACAAGCAATTCCTCAACACAGGAACTTGTCCCTAGAGAAAAAGAGGACTCGACCTTCTGAGAAACAAGGGACTCGGCTTCCTCAAAATTCTAGAATTTGGCCCGCCTTGGTGAAATTGCAATTCGTCTCTAAGTGCAAGCAATTCAGCCTTCCTTCTTTTCCAGTCAATTCGACCTCCTCTTGAGTAGATCTTTGGCCCCTTTGGGTGAGCACAACCTCTCTATAATTTTGGCCCCTTGTAATGAATAAAATAGTTAATTAGTGATTAAATTAGTTAATTAGTAATTAGGTTGAAAGGCCATGTCTGATAAGACATGACCTTTCGTGAAGAGGCACCTGCGTAGGTATATAAGCAGGCCTCACTTGTAATATTGAATCATCTATCTATCTATCTCATACATTTTAATAATAATATTTGTATCCTCAATGGATATCTTGATATTTCAAGTCTTTTGGAATATTTAACTTGAGAAGGAACTTTGTTCAGTTCATTTGGTATCAGAGCAGTCGATCTTCTGGCCGCTCATCGCTGCACAGAGCTACGCTCCTTGATCCAGGGCTTTGACCGTAAAAATCGTCAACCTTGTTGTCGTCGTGACTGAAGCGATTCGCTACAAATTTTGGAGTTTCTCCATTGCTGAGTTTGTCGGAGGCCTTTGGCCATAATAAAAAATTGGAAAAAAAAAGAAAGAAATATATATATATATATATATATATATATATATATATATATTAATAAAAAAAATAAAAGAGAGAAGAAAAGTTAACATAAAGGGGGAAATAAATTAAAAGGAAAAAAAAAGATTTAAAAGAAAATAGTTCCAAAAGAAAAAATAAGAAAAGAAAAAAAGAGATATATATAAAGAAGTACATATACGTACATACCAAGACAAATTAAAATTAAAAAGGAAAAAGAAATAAGGAAGAGTAGGAAAGGTTATTTTGATTATTCTTTCAGTGGTTTACAAGCTCGTGGTTTTGGAAGTCCATGGTAATTGCCCATGGTATTTGCAAGGTAAAATAAGAAGTAAAGGAATAAAAAATATCTCGTGAATGGTAATTTTACTTTTACGTGGAGAAATACACATAAGTGGACATATATTTTATAGGTGAATATATGTGAATAGCCACATTTCACTAGGGTTGTAACCTTTCAACAAAAAAATCAATAGGTAAAGGAATATATATATATACATATATATATATATATATATATATATATATATATATATTAATTTAATTAATTAAAATTATTTAATTAATTAAATTATTAAAAAAAAAAAATTGAAGGAATAATAACCTCATTAAAAAGAAGAAGAGAAAGTTAGGAAGGGTTACCTTAAAAACCCTAAAAACTGAATTCAACAGACAAAATGAAATCAATCATTGATGAAAAGGAAATGGAGCCTAATTTGGAAAGGAAAGAAGGAAGATTTCCTGAAAATTATAGTATGTTTGTCTGTGCGCTAATTAGAATCAAAGGGTCACTTGCGGGAAAGGAAGTTCTCATATCTATCGATCTTAATCAAGAGAATAGTTATGTTAGTACTAAATGTGCTAACGAATTAGTGATCCTCGAATCAAATATAACAGAAACAAATTCATTTCGTGAAAATGAAAAACAATATGACATAAGGAATCTACACCTAAGTATTGGGGAGTATTCCTTGGTCTCGCAATTTACTGTTAAAACCTTATTTTGTAACGATAGTGATATAATTCTGGGTTTGCTCTAGATGGAATCACGAGGGTCATTCATCCTTAATATGAAAAAGAAGTTTTTAACATTCTCTTACAAAAAGAAGAAAATAACACTACAGGACATTAACTTAAAACCAAATTCAGTGACACCTGAAGACATTCAAGAAATTTCAAAAGTAATTTCTCAAGAAAGTAAAAAGGCGATTCAAAATATGCAAAAGGAAATTGACAAAATCACAGCTAACAAGAATGAAAAAGTTGCTCGCCTTAAGGACCACAACGAAAAATTGCTAACACAAATTAAGAAATTGAAGAAGGATAAGAAGTCGTTGGAAAACAAGATGCAACAACTTGTCGAAATCGACAAATGTAGAAGTTCATGTTGAAGAAAAATCGAACATTGATCCAGTAAATGTCTTAGCTGAAGAGGACGACAAGCAAGTTGCAGAAGAAACAAACTTAGATGTCAGACAAACGAGGAACATTCTAAGTGAAGGTTCTGTAACCTACTCAATAACATCCTCGCCAAAAGAAAATCAAAGTCAAACCAAAAAAGTTCCCTATCGACATCCAAATCACAAGAGCAGACAACTCAACCAAGCTATGTATTCAAAACAGAAACAAGCTAATATTCTGACGAATACTAACGAATCATCACAAGTTGCCAGTCATCGTAAGGTTCCACAGAAGATTGATTTAGGATGGTCCGATCCATTCTTAGTGCGATAGTTTTGTTTGTCACTTAGAGGATCATATCAACTTGTATCGATAAGGATGACTGCCTCGAGACGAGAAGATGTTCGTAGTAGGAAAAGAAATCGAGGCCTTTCGTCGACAAGCTTTGAGGACAAAGCTTTTTGAGGGGAAGGCAATGTAATGAATAAAATAGTTAATTAGTGATTAAATTAGTTAATTAGTAATTAGGTTGAAAGGCCATGTCTGATAAGACATGACCTTTCGTGAAGAGGCACCTACGTAGGTATATAAGCAGGCCTCACTTTTAACATTGAATCATCTATCTATCTATCTCATACATTTTAATAATAATATTTGTATCCTCAATGGATATCTTGATATTTCAAGTCTTTTGGAATATTTAACTTGAGAAGGAACTTTGTTCACTTCACCCCTTCAGTCACATAATTCGGCCCTCACCATGAAATCGACCTCCTTGGTTATGGGACTCTTCCTGCAACGAAATTATCTCCATAACTCTTGCAAGAAGATTAGCAAAATATGGCAGTTGGAAACCTATCTAGGGTGGCAAAGAATTCTGCTGAAATTGGGGATTAGCTAGGGTAGTGATTAAATCTACCGAAACTGGGTTGAGGATCTCCCTTGAAACCCTCTGGTTGAAACTGCTTGAGCTCTACTTCAGTTACAATTAGAAATAGTAAAGTTAGGATGATCCACAAATGAGCCCCTTTTCCCTTTTTATAATTTCCCATTGAGCCATTCTAGAGTTTCTCTTTTTAATTTATTTTTGAGTTGACTTGTTTGCCACCCTTTTACCGGAATATAAAATACTAGATTTACCCTCTTGAGCTCTACTTCAGTTACAATTAGAAATAGTAAAGTTAGGATGATCCACAAATGAGCCCCTTTTCCCTTTTTATAATTTCCCATTGAGCCATTCTAGAGTTTCTCTTTTTAATTTATTTTTGAGTTGACTTGTTTGCCACCCTTTTACCGGAATATAAAATACTAGATTTACCCTTTTGCCACCTTTTTGCCAAAATTGATAAAAAATGCCAAAAATGTGTAAAATATACTTGCTGTTCAAAATGATGGGGGCATTAGAAAAATTTAGCCAAACTTTCACCTCCATAGACTCCATCATCTCAAGGACTAGGCAATGGCCTTATCAATTTGGTGATCACCCACAAATCAAACCATAAAACTCAATTTCACTCTCTTTTTCTGATTTTTAGCCCACTTAAGGTCAAGTCACTAGCTAGGACTAGGGTGCGAGTTGACCTAGACTTGGAATTTTGACTTGTGGAAGGATTCAACATTGAAAGGAGACTTGATTGCCTCAAAATCAACACCCTTTAGTGGCCATTCCATCCATTCTATGGCTGAATTCTTTTTCCCTAGGTATATTTTGCCATAGGAAACCCTAGTTTGCCTTAGGCTTCAACTTGGAGGCTTGTTGAAGGTTCCTTGGTCCTTTTGGTTGCTAGCTATGTTGCACTGGTTGTGGGGACGAGTTTCTAGGACGGCTAGAGCGCACCCCCAAATTTTCAAGGGACGACAAATTGGGGACGACATATGCGGCAAATAATTTTTATATCTATTAAAAAAATAAAAATTAAAGTAAATTTTCGTAATTCAACATAAACATGAATATAAATTAAAATATAAAAGTTAAAACTATTACTAATTTTGAATTTCAAATTACAAAATAAAATACTAAAGTCTAATACTATACAATCATCATTATGCATCACAAAAACAAATCTCGTCATCATTGCCCATTGTCAAGAACTTAAGAAGTACTATTAGTCTGCTACAACCTACAATCTACTACTGTCTACATAATCATTCTATGATGCATGATGAATCATTTCAAAATTTAAGTAGCAACTAAACTTTAAAGACAAAAAGTAAAATTTAATAAAACTGAAAACATGAACAAGTCATTAAAATTTAATTATAAATCCGAAATTAAGAGTCGAGAAATTAAGAACCTTGCGGAACCTCTCATCAGTGTAATGTATATCATAATCATTCAGAATCACTATTATTTCTAGATCACAAAGAGTATTATCATCCCGTCTATTTACCTTATAACATTAAGCGTTAAAGATGAGTTAGCCATTGTAATTTTTATTTCAGGAGTAACAAATGTTATGTACAAATGTAATAATGTCATAAAGTGAAATAAATGATATATAATAAATGATGTTTATGTTAATGTATCCAGGGAATTAGTTGATTGGTTCCTAAATGAATAATGGAACTTTCTATGTATATAGACAACAACACTAGTAATTTAGTAGCACATTGGTATATCATCTAGGCTCTCCTTCTTGTCTCTTGCATATATTTAACATGGTATTAAAATCATGGTGATTGTGGCTAAGGGAAATTTCAAAGATTCATGCTAAGAAAAGGTTTCTCATAGACATGGAGAAAGACACAAGTTCAAATTGAAAGAAAATTAATTCACGGAGTTTAGTGACTGTAAACTGAAAGCATGAATAAATCATTAAAGTTTAATTATAAATCCCAAATTAAGAGTCTCAGACTTCGCTTCGTCGCTCGACTCTTACCTCACCTACAACCTTCGCTCGAGTTCTCTCAACTCTGCTTATCTTTGTCATCGTGAATGGAGTTCTATGTTCAACGTTTACCTTTTCCCACCATCTCGAACTTCGCTCGACTCTTACCTGCAACCCTTGCAACCCGTGTTTACCTGCAACCTTCGCTCAAGCTCAATGTTTACTTGCAACCTTCAGAACTTTTGTTTATCTTCGTTGTTGTGTCTCTGTAACAATGTTTACCTTCGTCATTGTCATGTAGTGTAGTGTGTAGTGTGTGATAGGTTTAGTGTAGTGTTTATGCAATAGGTTTACTTTAGTCGATAGGTTTAGGTTGCGATAGGGTTTAGGGTTGAAAAATTGCTTTTTAATTTTTTGACTTTAAAGTTTAGAACTTCGGGTTTTTTTTTTAAAATTTTAATGTGCTTGATATCAGGGGACGTCCTAAAGTACCCTGAAAAGTCCCCAATTTTTCGAGGGACGACTCGAGGACGACCTAGAAGTCCTCAAGTCCCCGATGGAGTCCCCGACCAATTGGGGAAGTTTCTGAGTTCCAAAGTACCCTAATCGTCGGGACATAGGAAATGCCATGAATTTTGGTGGGGACGGGTCCCCGTGCAACATAGGTTGCTTGTATTCATTGTTTGGAAACCTTTTCTTGGCCTCTTGATTCTGGGCTAGTCCATTTGGTTTGCTATCTCTGAAGCCCTAGATCAATTGTGTCCTAAATAGGCCTTGTTAGAGGATGTTCGCTACCTTTCCTAGCTTGTTGAGTCTTGTCCTTAAGAAGAGTTGTCAGTTTTGATTTGTGGTAGCATTAGATGCGCTGTAAGTCTCAAACTTTGTGGAGAGGCTTAAACACATGCATTACAGATAACCTAGAAATTGTTTTGGGAAATTCCACCCAAAAACATTTTTATAAGAAAAATTAATTATTTTTAATAAGGACCCAGATCAATTGCTATCTCTGAAGCCCTAGATCAATTGTGTCCTAAATAGGCCTTGTTAGAGGATGTTCGCTGCCTTTCCTAGCTTGTTGAGTCTTGTCCTTAAGAAGAGTTGTCAGTGTTGATTTGTGGTAGCATCAGATGTGCTCTAAGTCTCAAACTTTGTGGAGAGGCTTAAACACATGCATTACAGATAACCCAGAAATTGTTTTGGGAAATTCCACTCAAAAACATTTTTATAAGAAAAATTAATTATTTTTAATAAGGACTCTAACTCTAATTTAGGAAATTAAAATAATTAATGAGTATTAATGTAAACTGTGGGTGATGTGAAAATTTCTGAATCCTAAATACATAAACCCTACTGCTAACTATTGATTTACTTCTACTTGATTTATTATACAAGTTATTTAACTGAATATTCAGAAAAATAGCAAAGTAAACACAAATAGTAGCCTACACAACTACAGATCAGTTACTGAACATCACACACATATGACAAAATGACACAGATTTTTTGGACAAATATTCCCGGAAAACCCAATGTAGGAAAACCTGTGCAGTAGCTCTAGAGGGTTTTATTATTATGCAGAATCTGAATACAACATTCTGGGCACCAGAAACGGTTTGCTCTATAGAGAAATTACACGGCAGCTGTACCTTATCACTCGGAGACAGAAAATATGGCTAAATCACACCCTCAATCGAGATTTACAGATAACGAACCCTTTCTGGCGCACTGGAACCCCAACGCAGCTCTTTCTAAAACTACGTCAACCCCTCTAGCCTAGCGCAACCTCTGCAAAGCACAAGCTACCCCTGCGTCACTCTGAAGGCCTCTGTGCTACCTCTACGTCACCCATAAGGGTCTGCATCACCCTCTGCGTGGCCTCTGTGTCAGTGTGGCTGGGCTGCGTCCCTCCTGTTGGCCTTTGCGCTGACCTGGTAAAACACTGCCTCTCTGTTGCTGTATTCTCAGCCTTGGATCAGATCATCCCTCGTCGATCTCTGCCCCTCACTGCACTGCAAACTCACTTCGAATTCCTCAGCAAACCCTGCCCCAAAAATTCGACTTAGCTTCAATGAATCCGCTGTGTGTGCCTTCTCCAACTGACCCTAAGCCTTTCCTTTATACTTTTCTCGTTGGGAAACCAACGATCATGATCTAATCTCTAATGGATGGCTAAGATTAAAGTAATGCTTGATCCACATCATGTAGAACATTTCATCACAAGTGTAAATTAATTCACTTTAATTTTTTAATTTCCCTAAGTTAGACTCAGGGTCCCCATTAAAAAATTGAATAACTATTACACTGGATGGAATTTCTCCAAACACTCTCTCGGTCTTGGAGATCTCATGTGTTCCAGCCTCTCGTCAAAGTTTCGGAGCTAGAGCAGACCCGATGCTACCCCAAAATCTCAGCACTCCCTCTTAGCGAGGAGTGTGCTCTAGCAATACTTCCACACTGAAGCATTGGCCTGATCTTTGGCATCAATTTCCGCGTTGCTGATGCTTGGTCTGCTGCCCTCCATCCACTGCACTGTTGTTTTCTGTACTGCTGCCCATGTAACTGTCACTAACACTTTCACATCTATACTGCAGCTCCCTCTCAAATTGTTGCATCATGCTGCCGATAGAACTGGCACTTTCAACTGCTGCATTGCAACTCAGTTGTTGAGAAGTAAGCGACTGAAGGACAATCACCGAAGAATTGTTAGACAAGTCAGTCGGGCTGCATCTCATCACTGAATCACCCTCTGCTGCTGCTTTGTGCTGTCTCTCTGAAGCACTGCGCTATTTGCTGCACTGCACTGTGTAAGCACTGCCTTTGTGCTACTAAAATCCCATCAGCCTTTGCGCTATTCAAATCCCATCAGCCTTTTCACTGCTGCTTCCACGCTGCTGCTGCCTCTCCTCTGCGTTGCTGACTTCAACGTCCCAACACTGCCTCCGCTTCTCCATGATCTTTTGCACCCTGTAATATTCCCAATTAGTAGCAGCTAATTGGCAATATTAATTTTGCCCAGATTTGTTTTTCTAATGTTCAACCATAAATAAAAAGGGTGTTTGGACCCATAACCCAACTTAGGAGAAATAATCTTCCTACAGTCACTTGATCAACATGATGCTTTCAGTGTGGGGCCTAGGGGGACCAAGTGACAGCGCAGGGAGAGGGACAATGCAGGGACAACATGGGCCAGGCAGCGTGGGCTAGGACAACGCAGAGTAGGCAGGGCAACGTGGCATGGAGGACAGCGCAATGCAGTGGGGCCCAAGGGAATATTAGGGTCTCAAGCATAAAAGGGAGTGAGGGCCTAGCTTCTCATTCATTCTATCATTCATCTTCAGAATTTCTGTCTAACAGATATTGAGCACGCTTACACTGTTTAGCTAAGTCTGTAAGTGATGTTCAACACGCGGGTGTCTCCGAGCAGAGATCCCAACCTCAGCCTCGACAGACTTCGAGTGCCCGCTCAGGTGAGGAGCCTTACCATCAGTTTTCAGAGCAGAGAACGCAGAGCCATCATCCATGAGTTACGCAGTTCATCAGGCAGCGCAGTCACTCAGAGAGATTACGCAGTCTTGGAGGAGGGCAGCTCCGAGAGTGAGGGAGATTCAGGAGTTTCAGTCGGGGAGAAGTGTGAGGGGATCAACCCTTCACAAGTTGTGTTTTGGAACAATGAGAGGCCATCATTTCCAGTCATTTAGTCTAGAGGCCAGCGTACTAACTAGGAGTGTGTAATTTTCCAAAGGGGGTAAAATTCCGGGGTCAGCCTTTTCGGAATTCCTTCCTGGGTTTTTCCCGGTTTTGGGAGGAGAGTTTATAGCTGGAGTTTCAAAATTTTCTGAGCAGGGGAATAGCCCCAAAGAGCAACTCCTTTCCAGCTAGTAGTAGCGCTTTCCAACAACAGCAACAGCTCAGGGGGTTACATAGTCACTAGGAGAAGTAGCCATTCAGAGCAGGGTTTGGAGAGATATTTCAGCTTCCCTTGAGCAAGCCCAGGTGCTATCATTCTGATCACCTTCTTGTACTCATTCCCTATTTCCAGATATATAATAAAATGGCTCAGCTTTTCTGAAATGTTTGCAGTGATTTTTATGGTGCATCTCTATTAGTTGTAGTATGGTTTATGTTGCTTTGTATTGCTGTTTATTTCCTACTTGGAATATTACTGTGGTATCAGAGCTCATAGACTTGGCTCAGCCTGTGGAGAAGATCTGTTTATGATACTCAGAGACAAAGAATACATCACCTACCAAAAGCAGCGGTACAGGAGCAGAGAGCGGAGGCTCGAGCACACATTTGGTGAAGGGGACTGCGTTCCAGTAGAGGATGCAGAAGAGGAAGCACCCATGGCAGATGAAGTAGATGACGAGAAGGAGTTCGGTAATCTCTTCTTGAAATTTGTACAAGAACTCTCCAGAAAAATAGAGGAGATGGGTCAGAAGATTGCTGGGGAGAACAGATAGTGTGAGACCCCAAGGGGATTTCACATCGGGGAAGGGTCCGACACTTCTCATCACACACAGGAGCAGAACACAACGCAACAGGTGTTGCTACGCACTCCCCCACGTTCCACTATGCTCACATTCTTGACTGCAGGTACGAGAACAGGATGACCTGAGGAGTCGGAGATAGCTCATTACGGGGATTATTTTGCAGAATATCAGTCATACAGGCAAGAGTTTGGAGAAGCCCTCACTTTCCACGATTTCTGTTAGCTGAAGAACAATAATAGACCCTGCAACCATAATAGAGGAGGTGGGTACATGCAGGGAGGTGAATTGTAACGTACCACGGGCAGATTTTTCTTGCCGACATATGACAGGTCATCCAAATGTTCAGCAAAAGCTTGGGTGGAAAAGCTGGACATTTACTTTCAACTGAACCAGATGGCAGAGGTGGAGGCCATCAAGGTGGCAGCGCTGCACCTTGAGGGGGAAGCCCATGACTGGTGGTTCCATGGGATGGCCATGCCGAGTCACTCAGGAGTGACAACATATGCAGAGTTCACCCAGAGATTGGTGGAGAGATTTGACCGGAAGGATCCGGAAGAGCATTTTGTCGAGCTGACCAAGCTCAAACAGACTGGGAACCTAGAGACCTACATCTCTGAGTTCTTGAGACTTTCAGTGATGATGCCAGACTTGTCCGTAGCCAGGAGGATTTACCTGTTCATTGATGGGCTGGCAGAGCCTCTGCGTGGGTTAGTTAGGTCTACTAGGCCTGCTACACTTCAGGATGCAGTTGGGAGGACAAGGGACTTGCAGGATGCTTTGCCCAGGACTAGAGCTCCTTTCCCCTAGAGACCGACATTCTAGCCAAAGGGGAAAGACACGAGAGTTCCAATGCCGAAGGGGAACCAGGGCCGAGGACCTTTGGATGATGATACCTGGAGAGATTTGAGACGGAGGAAGCTATGCTTCACATGCCAGGAGCCATTGGCACCAGGACATCAATGTGTCGCAGGGAAGGCACATTACATCGAGGCCTTCTCCGACACTGAGGGAGAAGAAGATGCGTATGAGGAGTTGGAGGGAGATGCCAGCGCTGATGCACCAAGAGGAGTCATCCACCACCACCTCCCCCAGGAGCAGGAGGGGCAGCGTTTGCACCCATAGGAGGAGTCCTTGCATCCTTGCGAGGAGTTCTTAAGTATTTGACATTGCGTGTCCAAGGCACCGTCCAAGGACAACGTGTTTCAATTTTGGTGGATAGCGGGGCCACTCATAACTTCATTGATGCCCAGCTAGTGCAGAGGAGGGGCATACAGACAGAGAGCTTTGATGGGTTCTTAGTGTTGGTTTCGGGCGCTAGAACCATGCAGTGTATGAGGTATGTTCCAGCATTGGCAATGACCATGGGGACGTACACGATGACTGACCACTTCTTCGTGGTTGACATACTAGATACCAATGCGGTATTGGGAGTGCAGTGGCTGATTACGCTAGATAAGGTCACCATAGATTGGGAGACATTGGAGATGGAGTGGATAGACAAGAAGAGTGGGAAGCATGTGATGATCAGAGGCATGCACGCATACCCTCCTCAGACAGTTTCAGCACACCGGATGGAGGCAGACTTTCGGAATGGGGACATAGAGTGGGCAGTAGAGCTGCCTATTTCAGAGGCAGGAGTCACAGGGCAGCCAGTACACCTCGATGTGCAGTCGATATTAGATAGATACTCCACGGTTTTTGGGGACATAACACTGGGGCAACCGCCGGACCGGGGGTTTGAGCATACTATCGAGTTGGAGCAGGGGATCTAGGTAGTGATCACCACCCCCTATAGGCACCCCAAGGCCTACAGGGATGAGATTGAGAGAGCTATCCATGAGCTCTTAGAACTGGGACACATTCGACCTAGTACTAGCCCATTTGCTTCTTCTGTTGTCTTGGTGAAGAAGAAGGATGGCACATTGCGGATGTGCATTGACTACAGGGCACTCAACAAAAAGACCATGAAGAACTGATACTCCATCCCCAAGATTGATGAGTTGATCGATGAGCTGAGGGGATTGAAGTTCTTCTCTAAGATCGATTTGAGGTCGGGGTGCCATCAGATCAAGGTGAGTGACCAGGTCGTCCCTAAGATTGCGTTCAGGTGCCACTGTGGCCATTTTCAGTTTTTGGTGATGCCCTTCGGGCTAACCAAGGCACCAACCACCTTTCAGTCTTGCATGGACCACATCTTCTGTGATCAGTTAAGGAAGTTCGTACTGGTGTTCTTTGATGACATCCTCATCTACAACCCTACATGGGAGGAGCACTTGCAACACATTGAGGCCGTATTGCGTATTTTGGAGGAGCAACATTTCTATGCTAAGCTCTCCAAATGCGAATTTGGGCTGACAGAGATGCTCTATTTGGGGCACATCATTGGTGTGGATGGGGTAAGAGTCCATGAGGAGAAGATCCAGGCCATTCGGGATCTGCTGGAACCGAAGAATGTGACAGAGCTTCGGGGATTTGTAGGCATCTGCACCTACTACTAGAAATTTGTCAAGGAGTTTTCTCAACTTGCTGCACCCCTCACAAACCTTACCAAGAAGGGGGCATTTGGTTGGATTGATACTACGCATAGGGCTTTTGATAAGCTCAAAGAGGTGATGAGCAACTGGCCAGTAATGGCTTTGCTGGACTTCACGCAGCCCTTCGTTCTGGAGTGTGATGCTTCAGGGGAAGGAGTACCGATTGTGTCCTGTACGGACACGATTGAATCCCTTTTCGCTGGATTCGAACAGTGCGAAAAAGCGTTCGGACTCTTATAAATTTCGATTTTCTCTATTGTTTCTCACAAATGCTAGTGTGTGAGTTGAGCAAGGAGCAAGGGAGTGTTTTCAAGGAGATTCGAGCAACCGGTAAGTGCATTGTCTCTCTATGTTTTTGCATTTGGTTTGCATGTGCATATGTTTTACAAATTTGGTCATTTTTGTTTATTTTTACAGCATTCATGGTTCAATCAAAGACAGAAATGCAAGGGAAAAGAAAGGGGAAGAATGTCTGCATTGGAGATGCCCCTCCTGTCCCTATTTTATCAGGGTCTGCAACTATTCCATCTATTGGAAGTGGGGCTGCAACAACAACTTCAAATGTTCAGGGAAAACAAATTCAAGGCCCCAAATATCCATTGTGGAAATATGTGACAAGAGAGGCAGGGCTAGGCAGCAAGGCGAACGAAGGAGGCAATGTTGCTTGGAAATGCAGTTTTTGCCACAGCCATTTCATGAGCACATATTACAGTGTGAAAGCTCATTTGTTGGCTTTGCCAAGTTGTGGCATTTCAGCTTGTACACAGGTGCCATTAGCAAAGAGATTTGTTGGTGCGGAAAATGTGGCATCAAAATCAAAACAAAACAAGAATGATGACCCCCTTCCATTCTTGAGGAAAAGGAGCAACAAGTTCCCATTTGAGAGTTTTAATGGGGGACAAACAACAAAAAGAAAGACAACTACACTTGGTCCAATGGACAAGATTTTCCAGAAAGAGAAGAGGGAAGAGCTTGATCTCACCATTGCATTTTTTTTTCTATCAGAACTTAATATCCTTCAGTGTTGCACGCTCACCTCTATTTATTGAGATGTGTCGAGCTCTAACTCAAACAACACCATCAGGGTATGTGCCCCCTGGATCAGAGAAACTTAGAACCATAGTGTTGATGAAGGCAAAGAAATAGGTGGACAAAATGTTTGAGCCTATTAAATCAGCATGGCCAACATCTGGGGTTAGCATTGTTTCTGATGGATGGACAAATCTAGCACGGCACCCACTCATCAACTTCATGGTGTCTTCCTTGAATGGTCCAGTTTTCTTGAAATTAGTGGATGCACTTGGACAATACAAGGATGCACAATATATGGGTGAGTTATTTATTAAAGTTCTTGAAGATGTAGGTGTCGATTCTTGTGTGCAAATCATTACAGATAATGCACCTGTTTGCAAGGCTGCTGGCATGATTGTGGAAGATAAATATCCACAAATATTTTGGACACCTTGCATTTTCCATTCATTGAACTTAGCACTGAAATCTATTTGCCTCTGATGTTCTTTGGATTGGAAGCATTATTGAGGATGCACAGCATATCCGCAACTTTGTACAAAACCATACAAATGCCCTCACTATCTACAAGGAGTACACCAATCTATCATTGTTGAAGATTGCAGATACATGGTTTGCCTCTTCATTCATCATGTTGAAGAGGTTGAAGGAGGTCAAGAACGCTTTTGGGGCCATGGTTATTTCAGATTTTTGGTGTTTTTGGTGAAAGACGGATCAAACAACCTCAAAAAAAGTGAAGGACATAGTGTTGGATGATGTCTGGTGGGAGAGGGTAGATCTACTTATTTAGATCATGGACCCTATCATTTCCTTGCTTCGATTTGCAGATACAGACCAACCCATCCTAGGAGAGGTTTATGAGGGATGGGATTCCATGATATAGTCTGTGAGGAACATTGTTTTACATAGTCAGTGGCTCGAGTATGAGACATCACCAGAGGCCTTCTTCACCAGCATACAGGATATTCTTGTCAGCAGATGGGACAAGAATTGCACACCTTTACATTGTTTAGCTCACTCCTCGAACCCAAAATACTATAGCCATGAGTGGTTGAATGATGGACCTTCCCGCAGATTCCCTCCTCACATGGATGGTGAAATCTCATAGGGGAGGAAAGATGCATTCAGGAGGATTTTCAGGATAGGGCATCCCTTGATGAGGTGGAGGATGCCTTTGCAGATTTTTCCACTGGCACTGGGCGATTTGTAGGCTATGATGTGATTAGAGACAGGGGGGCTAAGAAGCCCTATTCTTGGTGGGCAACTCATGGGGCTACAAGCCCTCCTCTACAACAGTTAGCCATGAGGCTCCTCTCTCAGGTGACTTCATCCTCTTGTTGCGAGAGGAATTGGAGCGCATATGGGAATTTGTATAGTGTGAAGAAGAGCAGGCTTGAGCAGTCTAGGGCAGAGACAATGGTGTATGTGCACACCAACCTTCGTCTTATTTACAGGCAGAGGGAGGATTGGTTGAAGGGAAAGTCAAAGATGTGGGATGTCTTTCCTGATGATATTGGTCTGGACAACAGTGTTGAGTTGGCATTGGCCAACTTGGATCTCAATGAGCCAGTGCTAGAGCTTGTCACATTTGATAATGGCGATACAATAGAGGGGTCATCCTCCACACCAGCAGATGCAGAGATGACATTGGATACAGAGGAGGAGGATGTAGCAGAGGAGAGCAGTGGTGAGCATGATGATCAGGATGAGGACAGTGATGTTGATTATGATGATGAGGATTGATGACTCAAGAGTCATGAGCTACCTACTGCAGCACTGCCTTGAGTCTTGTAGTCTTGTAGACTTGTAGTTGTTTTGTATTTGCTATTTCTATTTTCCATTGGCATTGTACTACCTAAAGGCTAGTACTTATGTGACACATTTTGATTTTGATGACTTAATGAGAAAACTATAGTATCTTGTCTTTCTCCTATTGGATCATTGATGAATATGTCTATTACTTTGTAATATGTATAATTGTATGATGTATCAATGTATCATGTATCTTAAATCTTTGTAAAACTTACATATAGATGAAGTTCTATGCTTGAATCAATGAATTTGTATGAATTTGTGTAAGAAATATCTAATTTTTAATATATATATATATATTTAATAAAATAATATATAATGTGTCTGGACGTGTCCTGTTCTGGGGGGTCACCTTGTCCGAATCCGACACTCGAATCCGCTATATATATATATTTAATAAAATAATATATAACGTGTCTGGACGTGTCCTGTTCTGGGGGGTCACCTTGTCCGAATCCGACACTCGAATCCGCGTGTCCATCGTGTCCCGTGTCCCAGTGTCAGGTGACTTAGTATGTATTAAATACTGCCATGCAAGTCCATGAACTCTGTCTATTAAAAGTAATACTCCTAAAACTAAAAATTCTCTCCAATCTAGTGAAAATTTGTGGGAAAACTATGTCTAAATAGCCACAACACCACTATATCCGTACTGCAACTAATCTCCATGGGAACCAACCCCTGGCCCAAGCAAAGCTAGATATGGATATGTCTCTAAACTTCAAACTCGATGAAATCTGTTGGTCATTGTCTCTCCAAATTTGCAAGGGTGCATTTAGGGGTTAACAGGACCCTAATATCTCTTTGTAGACACAGACCAACCCATCCTAGGAGAGGTGCATGAGGGGTGGGATTCCATGATTGACTCTTTGAAGACCAGTATTTTACAGAATGAGTGCCTTGAGTATGGGGCATCTGTATTATGTAGAGACCCTTTTCATCACTATATAGGATTTTCTTGGCAGTAGGTGGGATAAGAATTGCACACCTTTGCTTTCCTTGGCTCGCTCATTGAATCCCAAATACTACAACAATGATTGGCTAAATGGTGGGTCTTCACATAGATTCCCTCCTCACATGGATTGTGAGATTTCACAGGGGGAGAAGGTTGCATTTAGACAAATATATCAAAATAGAACATCCTTGGATGAGGTGGAGGTATTCGTAGAATTTTCCATCGGCACAGGGATATTTGGAGGCTATGATGTGCTCAAAGATAGGGGGCTAAGAAGCCCTATGCTTGGTGGGCAACTCATGGGGAAACATACCCTCTTCTACAACAACTAGCCATGAGGCTCTGTCTCATGTTACTTCATCCTCTTGTTGCGAGGGGAACTGGAACATATATGCGAATTTGTACAATTTGAAGAAGAGCACACTTGAACAATCAAGGGTAGAGACAAAATGTTGTATGTACACACCAACCTCCGTCTTATTTATAGGAAAAGGAATGAGTGGTTGGAGGGAAAGACACGGATGTGGGATGCGTTTCTTGGTGATATAGGTTTGCACAACAATGTTGAGTTGGCATTGGCCAAGTTGGATCTTAATGAACTAGTGTTAGAGCTAGTCACTTTTGATGATGATGATCCTCTTGAGAGGTCATCCTCAATACCAATAGATGTAGAGATTGGATTGGATATAGAGGAGGATATGGACGAAGGGGAGCTAAGTGGCAGTATGTTGATTTTGATGATGATGACATGGAGGGCTACTGATACTCATGGGCTATGAGATTCTTCCATCTATGGTTCTAGTATCTATCCTATTTGGTATTTTCCATTGGCATTCCCACCTATATTGGTAGTGACTCAATATCTATGTAATACATTTTGATTTTGATGACATAATGAGCATACTCGAAAGTTCCAAAAATCTTGGCCCTTGGGTACGTCATCAAGGATGCAGGGACTTTAATGGCATTCCCATTTTGTTCCTTGGGTACGTCATCAAGGATGCAGGGACTTTAATGGCATTCCCATTTTGTTCCTAGCTCATTTCAGAATGGCTAGGGTACATCTAGACATCCCTCAACCCCATCTGTGGCATAGGTTAAATGAATAATAAAAAATTTGGACGGTTTCTTTTACCTTAACTTCTAATCTTTCTGTCGCTTTTCCCTTTGCTATCATTCCCTCTACAACTTCTCTTTGTACTCAAGCTTGTCTGCTACAACACTGGCTTGCTCTAAACATTAGTCACAAATTTGGTGCAACGCCCCCTCACCCACATTCTAGTTGTGGTTGAGGGTTTTATCACCACTTCTATCGTGGCTGCGAATGTCTTGGGATTCATCATGGTGTTGTCGCAGTCACTGGCTGCTTCTCCACAATATGAGCTTCCTCTGTACTCTGTTTCAGCCCTTCTCCTGTGTTTGGGGCCAAGCTGGGCTTAATTCAGCTGTTGCCCTCCTTGTTCGCCTTGGGCTGAACTGAAGTCGATCCTTGTCCTCTCTATTCGCTGCTAGGGTATAACATTTGTGCATTTTGTTGCCTCCACGATGTAGCTCTCAATCAAGCCAAATTTCCATTTTAAATATCCTCTTTTTTATTTCAGAAAACTAAATTCTTAAAAATGATATAATTGTTATTTAAAAAAAATTAAAATGATTTTGCTGTTTCCTTTAAAAAAATATTTTTCTTCTAAAAATTTATGTTTGAGCATTTTCTAGCTGATGAGGTTGAATTCCCCCAATATTTCAAATGGACTTATTTTGTGTTTGGTTTCATAATTTCAGCTTGAATTTCATAACTAGATCTAATTTCTATCAATGTTCAATGTTTACCTCAATCTTTATCTCAATGTTTAATACTCATTCATGTTTTTGCATATGGTGCACTGTAGTGATGTTTTGTGTGTGTGTGTGAAGTGTCCTCTGCGTCCTGTTTCCGGGGTCACCATCATTAGAAAATCAATAGTGGCAGCCGTTATATCTTATTTTCCTTAACCTTGATAGTGCTTGTGAATCTTTAGTTATCTTCTTTAGTTAGGTCTTTTGTTAATTTTAGTTAACAATGGTATGTTCTATGCTTAGCACAATTACTTCAATGCCCTTATAGCAGCCCAATCACAGTTTCCGATTTAGTTTTCCAATAGCAATCACATTAACCATAAATCACATTGACAATGACTGTAGATAGAACATGAACAATAAAATGCAGAAGTTAAGCCAAGACAAGAGAACACTAGATTTGGCGAATGCTAGGGAAAAACCCCAAGATGGGGAAAACCCTTTGATCAATTCTTCTTATTATTATATCAAATGTTCAATAGAGCGAGAGAGAGAGTACAATAAAATTGACTTGCCAAATGATGATCAGAGCAGCTCTGTCAAATCTGTAATTTTCTTGTAGCAATCAACAACCCTAACCAAAAAGTCAACGCTTGTCAAAGTAGCAGCAAATCATCCACAATGCAATTTGGTCATACCCAGTCAAACTCAACCTTCTTTGCTGGTCAAAGTCAACCCAAAACAATGAATGAAACAACGGTTAAACTTGGTCAAAGTCTGCGGTTAGCCCAATCAACATGCCTAGAAAGTCTCGGTTCCTGTGCCAATTAATGCAACTTTCCAAAACCGAAAATTTGGCCCAAAAGTCGTAGTCAAACTTGGTCAACGCACCCTTCGTTAACGCTGGTTAAACCTGCAATAGATTCCTGAAACTTGGCCTTGTAACTTGTCCTGAAATTTGTCCTTCTTTACTGCCACACGTGTGAGGAAAAGAGATGCCCAATAGCTGTACGAGCCAATCGGATGAGGAGAGAGAAGAATCTATTGAGTTGATGAAGTGCGAAATAAGGGTGGAGGTCTCTCTTAGTTATACAAGTCGTTGAGGGTCAAAAGACATGTCTGTTGGGCTTCATGAGCCTATATGATGATGTGGCCGACCTTGACAATTTGCACATGTGTGGGTTTGACCTCAAAAACGTATTTTTCCTTATCCAAATTTGATGATCTCTAGGTCGATTTTGTTCCTCTCGAAAAGAGGAATTCAATGCAATAATCATCTTCATCAAATGAGCTGTGCAAAGTGGAATTTGGCCCTAGTTTCCAATTTTAACATCTTTCATCAAACAATATCACGAACAATAACAGTAACAAAAGGGACACAAATATAGGCTCTCAGCAAAACCCCTCCAAGGGGAAAACCCAAAAATTCTTTTCTTCTTAGAATCTGCTTCAGATGAGATACAAAGACCCAATCCCTAGACCAAGTCCTTCTCCCAGTACCAAGTCGACCCTTTCTCAAGTCCTTCATTTATTATGCACCAATCTGCTACACCTTGCAACTTCGACCTGCTAGCTACAACACTGCTACTCGACTTGCAAGTTCGACCCAACAACTTTGTCCTTGCAACCTCTTGGAAACCCTAATATAGCCTCTTCCTGAGACCTACTTAAGAGTAAGACATCTCTCCCAAGGTCAACGAGGTCAAGATCAAAGTTTTCCCTCTTCCAACTATCGGATTTTGCACTTCTTCCTACTGCAACTCGGACCTGCAACTTCGGCTTGTTTCTACAACCCAAAAACCCTATAATTTCGCATGCGTGAGAAAGATAGAGCCCAAAAACAAGAAATTTTCCTTCCAACTTCTTCTAGACCTTCACTCTCCTTCTTCTGCCTTTCCCAGTTACAAATCAAACTCTTTCTTGTAGATCAAACTTGTGAGTGAGTGTGTGTCAAATGAAGTCGAATTGCTCCTTTATATAGCATTCTCAAGGGGTCGAAATTCGAATTCCCTCCTTTAGGCTGACTTGATGATTGTAGGGCCAACTTGTACTCTTGGAGATTTCAGGACTTTCTAGACTAAAAAATAATACTTTTTACAATTACAAATTGACAGGAAGGGCCTTATAACCATGATGTTGACACCATTGACTCATGACAATAAATCCTAAGACCTAAAAAACCCTAGAAGCACGAAGAACATGCTTTTACCTAGAAGACCATCAATAATGAGCATGAAAGCCATGCTTCAATAATAATAACTTTTTTTCTTCTTTTCTTGTTTGTTACATGGGATACATATTGAAATAAGTACAACAATTATGAAGACCGAAACAACTTACATTTCTCAACAACCATGTCTCGTGTCAGACGCTCGTATCTTTGTGTCCCCTGTGTCTTGTGTCACTGTGTCATATGACTTAGTTGACAAGATGGTTTTACCGTATGTCACAAGGTTCGTCGAACTTTAACCTTGAGGTTCGAATTTTGGCGAACCTCATCGAACCTCGTAGCCATTGACCAAGTCCATAGATCAAAACTCATAACTTCATGTCACAACTCAAGCTTGTAATTTATCCTTGCAGTTTCGATGTCTGAGATAGCATTTTTGATGTTCATTGATGTTGATTTCTTACTTATTTATCCTATAATTCATTATATATATATATATAGACGAACCTAATGGCAAACCTCATAAAAAAATTTGAACTCAAACCGAACTTAATCATTGTCGAACCCGAACTCGAACCCGAACCATGTGACATTGGTTTTACCTTCTTTAAACAGAGTACTCCTTCATAGAGATCTTTTTATTGCCCTTTTTTCGTATCAATCAGGTGAAGAGTCTATTGTGGTCACAAACAAGGGTGTTCTCCATATATGTGCATCAGAAGATCCATGTGGTAATAGGTTCAACCTATGCATGCATAGGAGAATGGGGCATTCCCCTGCACTATATGACATATGATCTT